>JXPQ01032004.1:29925-41166 GCA_001014675.1 Ephydra gracilis
AATAATAATAATTTTAGATATCATCGATAGGTTCTTCCACAAGAAATTCAAATTTCTGCCGATAACAAACGATGCTTTTGAATTTACTGTTCACGGCATATTTATTTAATCGTGCATATCAGTTCGTAAATATATATATTGATGCAAAGGCTTCAAACTGATCCTTTAAGGCACATGGATGAAATGGAAATGCACCTCCTCTCGTTTTAGTTCTCCTTGGTTCGTAAACATTTTTATTGAACGATATTTCAATGCCATCACAGTTTTATAAACGAATATGTGTGACCACTCGACCATACTCAGTGGCAGCTGTTCCGATATTTTGTGTAAAATAGTTCCTAGATAACAGGTGTTTATAAACATATGACTATCACTTGCTTTGATGTTAAAAAGACTATGCCGCGAAAATATTTTGCGAAAATTTAAATAAATTAATGTTCTCTTGTGTTTGTGATTAAGTTTTGTTAAACAACGAAATGTCAAATGAAAAGTTGAATGAAGAAATAGAAAAATCTATAAGTTCACTTGCAACTGAAAATGTGCCCATTCAAGAAGCTTTAGACATAACTAGTGAACAATTTGATCCCATTGTTTTATTGTATACCGAAAATTTGAAAGTAAGCGCTAAAACTCCTAAAGTTCAATATCAAAACTTAGCAGCGTTTGAAAGTGCTTTGAAAAATTATGGAATTTGGGATTTGAACAAGCGTAAAAAAAGTAAAGATGTTAAGTCTGAGAAATCATCTTCAACTATCAAGAACGCCACGGATAATCCCTTTAAAAATTCAAATGTATCGCAGCAAAGAAACTTTCTACCGCACCAACTGGCTATTCGAACTAAAACCAATGAAACAACACATAAAAGAAATATGCGAAATCTCTTCAGTTTAATGGAAACGAATCTGGGGCCTCTAGGACTACTGAAAAAATGTGTATTGGAGGATCGTCAATGCAAAGTGCTGTTGCGAAATGAGCACGGAGTACGCAGTACATTAACGGGGCAACTAATATGTTTTGATAAATATATGAACTTGCTATTGGAAAACGTTGTTGAGAAATACAAGAGAAGAAAATATAAGTATGGTGAAAATAAACTAAACAATTCTGGAGGAGACTGCTCCGATAGATTAAGAGATCTGGGGATATCACTGCCGCTGCAAACTGTGAAGTCAATAAATCGCAAGAACTGTGAGATAACAAGAAATCTCAAACACTTATTAGTACGAGGAGAACAAGTTGTTTTGGTGTCTCTAATCGAGAAGAATATTTCTTAAAAGTTAATTTAATTTAAACTGTTCTTTTTTTCTGAAAATATAAAATTCTTTTATTATGTTTAAAATATTCATACAAAACTTAATATATCTATACAACGTCCGGGATATTGAATGTTTTGCGTACAGCCTCAAAATTTTTTATGTTGTATACGCGACATCGAGGTTGTTTTTCGCCGCCGAAAGCCAGTGTGAACGGATCTTCCGGGGACTGTTTCATGCACTGCAATCTTCCCATTTGGAAATCGTGTGTATACACTTCTTTAATTTCTGCAGCTGTAAACATCCATATTTTAAGGTATCCCTCAGTAGACGTAGATGATAGCAAATTAGGTATTTGATTATTAAAACATATGCCTGATATTTCTTCTGCATGTGCTTTCATCGACCAAAGAAAATTATCTGCTCTTCTTTTGTCAGCATAATGTAAATGTCCGTCGTTTGTTCCTATTATGAAATAATTTGAATCTGTTGGGTGCCATAGAACTTTTTCAACTTCTGCGTTGACATTCCACTTTATCAGCGAACTATCTATTTTTTTCGGATCACGACAGTCAAATAGTCGTACGTAGCCATCAGCAGATCCAGTTAATAACTCTTGTGCTTCTGCTGGATTGAATTCGATTGATTGAACTTTCTCTTCGAAGGCCGTAATGGTTGTGTGTGGCTTCCCTTCGTCAAGGTCCCATAATATTAAGGTCTGATCAACAGATCCACTTGCTAGAATGTGCTCAAAATGTCTATTCCATGATAAGTCTAGTACTGCATCTTTGTGACCATAACGAGGTTTATTTGATTTACGACTGCCTTTGGAGCCCAATTTAAATGTTGGCTCTATTGAATCTTGAATATCCAAATCCCAAACTGTTATGATCGGATCCATACAACCAATAGCACACATATTGCCAACTTTATCGCTGCCCGGATCGTGATTCAACCACTCAATACATAGTGGAAAACTTGGTAATAAGAAGTCATGGTGCGTGTACAAAGATTCTTCTTCTTCATTGAATATCCAAACTTCTAGAGATGCGGCATCGTCCTGCACATGACCAACTAACAATAAATTATCTGTGGGTTTTATTATTTCATCTTCTGCTTCTGAGTCATTTTCTTCGTCGGGTACTTGGTGATCTGGATCAACAATGTTGCCTATATTTGCGACCTGCGTATTTTGTTCGTTGTCGTAATTTTCAAATTGAAATTCATCTTCGGGGTCTATATTTTCACGAGCATTAACAGCTGTGTTATCAACATCCATTTCGCTACCGCTGTCATCATCTTCATTTTCTGTTCCCAAGTCTTCTTTAGCGTCTTTTATAACTCTCAGAAGTTCTTCTTGCGTCAATACGATTTTATCCGGATGCTCCTTTGCTACACCACGTGGAACAAAACATAAAGCTGGCACAAAATCAATTGTTGCTTCTGCAGGTCCTTCTTCTTCCATTTTATAGAACTTTATCGTCAAGCACGTGCAAATATATTTCGCTTAGATTTAATACAGCGCACAATAACAAATCTTGCACATATGTTTTTTGACGTGACAAGAACATTTTTACACTGCTTTTGCAAAAGTATCCTAAGAAAATAAAAGAATGTTGCATTACACTCAAAGCACACAAAAATTAAATGTAAGAAAAGTTAAAGCGGGTCAATGCTTTTAACTATAATATTTAATAAATAACATCTAAAAAGCGAATGAATATTTCGCTGATGGCATATACTACATAAAATTTATATAGTTTAATGTGTCGAATTTGTGTAGTTTAATATGTGAAGTATTTTATCGTTTTTCTTTAAGTGTATATTGAACAAGTGCTCCTATACAAACATATACATATGCAGTTTTATAATTTGATCTCAGATACATCTACCTTTTCCATCTTCGAAGGGAGCAGTTGTTTTTGTTGCTTTTTGCTTTGGGAGTCTTGCGTTTGTAGTCTTCCACACTCTTGTATGCTTTGTTTTTATAATTATTCATAGTGGTGTATGCGTTTTATGTGTGCTGTTCGCTACACTGTTCATCTATATATTAGTCGAGTTTAAGCCATTGAAGATGGTATAAAGTGTTAGTTGCCGTTATTATATAAATATTTAGTGTATGTATTGTATAAATGTGTCAAGCAGTATTATAAATTAATTAAAATGTTAAAGATCATGTGTAAATAAATAGTATTTGAAATTTTAGTAATTTCTTGGAATATTAAAACAACAGTGCTTAATTCCGCAACATATGCTGCCGCTTTAGTATTACGAATCATTTGTTGCTTCTGTATTACAGTTTAATTATATTGAATTTATATTGAAGATTGAAAATGAATTAAAAACCAAAAAACAATTGAAAGTTATAATAATTATATTTAAAAAAAATATATTTCAAATAATTTCTTGTGAGTGATCGTGAAAATATATTCTCGTAATCATCTATGGATATTATCCGAAATGATATTTGTGTTTATCTCAAAATAAATTATGAAATGTTGATTATTTTGTAAATTATAAAGTAAGTCATTTTACGATTTAACACTTTGAGTTTCCTACACGTATAATATTTGATTGTATACAAATAAACTTTGTTGTATTGACATGTTCAAATAATGCATGTATTGTTAAGTTGTTGAAAATACAGTTATAGTATATTCTATGTAAGAAGCTGTAATGTAAACTAATGACTGACTAGCCATTAAAATATTTGTGAGTTCAATTCGGATAATATGTTTGCTTCACTCCATATGCATTTATTCTGCTCAAGTCTTATAGAATGTTACTAACCTATACCTGTTTGTGATGACGTACAATGAGCGAGTTTATTCTTATTAAAATTTTATTGTAATTGTTATTGTTAAACTGGCTTGAATGAAATGTTATTTGAAATTGCTTTTTTATTGGAAATGTGTTTGCTTTTGTTAACTAGAATTAGGTTTGTGACTTACTATTCAATTTATTTCTTCAATTCTACAGCAAATATAATACT
This sequence comes from Ephydra gracilis, assembly GCA_001014675.1. Classification (NCBI taxonomy): domain Eukaryota; kingdom Metazoa; phylum Arthropoda; class Insecta; order Diptera; family Ephydridae; genus Ephydra; species Ephydra gracilis. The sequence continues at coordinate 34,171 of JXPQ01032004.1, forward strand.
GTAACTGTTATAAGCATTTAAAACACTTTTGTCGCATACGAGCGGGCTTTACTGCATTTGCATAACTCCAAATGAATTGTTTATTTTGTACTATTCACCGGTATTTCCATAAAGTTATTAAACGCTTTTCAGTATTATATTTCTCTCACGAATAACTATTTAATTATCATTCAAACTTATTATCCTTCGAAATTCTTAATATAAAAATATTTTTTTTGAATTATGTGTTTCTGAAACTTGTGTTCATTTATGCATTCTTCGTTATTAACCCCCGCATAGAACGTTTGTGTCAAATCCACGAAAACTGCACTGTCTCGAACAAAAATTTAAAAAATTATCAGTTTAAACACTTATTACGAATAAAAAATAATTGCCAAAATATCCTTGGCAAAATTAAAATATATACACGGTTGGTAAGCTGCTATAGTTGCTACCCACTCGACCTTAAGCTTTTCGGGTATATATAGTATTAAGCCGATACATAGAACTTCAAGCGGATTCTAAATCATTAAAGGTTCTCCATATCTGATTATGTATTGTTATTATGGCAGTATAATCATTGTTCGGAAAGAAAAGTTGTCATGGGCCGATAGATCTACAAATAACCCGATTTAACTGATTCTGAATAGAGCCCATGCCAGTAATATAAAGAATAAACCATGCTGACTCTCCGGGCGACGTTTTGAAAACTTAGTCAATATAGTGTCAAACAGATATGTCAGGTATATACCTGAGGTATGTTGTTCATATATATATTTCAATTTGTTCCCTGACACTCCCCCGATTAGTGGTAACTTAATATATACTTTTCCTATAGTAAAATAAGATATACTCCCGCATTAACACGTCCGACGGTTTATGAGATTTCTATGTTATTTACTGTTCGAAAGTTCTGATTTAGACATTTTCTTTGTTCGGCACTATATAAATAAGAAATTACTTGATGTATTTGCTTACTTTACGCTGCAATATTAGCGAAATGTACTCGATCGGTTCAATCTTCTGCTGCTTCTTCTGCGACAGTAGTAGCTGGTGATGATTCATCCATACGAGGTATGTAATGTACACATCGTAGCCACTGGAGTTTACTTCGTTTGACTATGTCCATATTGCCGAAGATTTCATATAGCTCCTGATTCCACCGTATGTGCCATTAGCTATCATTACAGTATAGGGAATATTTCGTATGCAAGAATTTTCTCACAAAGACGATCTGTGCATGCCTCTCAGATTTTTAAAGCGTTGATGCTTTATCACCATACAGCAAGACTGGCATTCAAGCCTACGTTTGATTACTATGCTAATATTGTACATGTTTAAGCTGGAGCCTTTATTTCACATAATTTAGTTACCATTTAGTTATCATTTTTTAACAATTTTTTATAATTCAATACGTAGATTAAGGCCCTTCTCAACACAATGGCAGTGCGCAAGAATCGTCATGGTATTGAAGCCTGACAAAGACAAACTGTCCTGGTCCTATCGATTAATCAGCTTGCTATCGAGGTTTTCCAAAACTTTTCAAAGAATATATAAAGCAAAAAAAAAACCTGTAGCCACTTATTGGAATACGAAAATACTGTAACATCAATTTGTTTTTCAAATTACTTATGGGACTCCTGAACAATGTCAACGAGTTGTCAAAACGCTTCCAGACAACTTTGAAAATAAAAGTTTTTGCTTTTGCTTGAATTTTGCACTTTGGACCTATGTCCAAATCAAAGAACATTTTTTAGTTTCCGTGTAAGACTCAACCAATGATTGAAAAAATACCTGATCCAGAACTTTCGTATAGGTCCTTAATTCAATATTTTATCATTAACCCATATATTTGTAGTTGACTTTGTTTATTCAAGTGAATGAAACTTGCAAGTATTGCAACATAAATTATTGTGTAATTTATGAAATTGGCTAATTATTTTTTATTTAATATATGGCAAAAATCGAGGAAAGCCAATAACAAATCATGTATCTGGAAATGCAATCAAAACTCCGTTTGGCCGACAACCTCGTCGGATCCGACAATCTGACATTTAAACGAAACTACATTCAATAGTCTCATGGGTGCGCGGTGGTCATCGCAATTGTTTTGTCCTCGCATGGGATGTGCTCGGCTGGCAAAAAAAATAAAATAATAGCAATTTGTGACATAAAGTGAAAGTTTCAAGCCAATCTTCTTGTGTTGGCTCAGTAATAGTGGTTTTGGACTTATTACTTCATATATTCAGTTTTAGAACCCACAATGGAGTGTTTTTTGTCAGGATTTAAAACAATTTTTTTTACTTGTAAACATTTTTTTTTATAACATTTTCAACAGATATCCGGCTTGAACAAAGATGTTCTAAAGCTAAATAGGGGCAACGCCTTTTGTCATTGCTAAATCCAGTTATGAATAGGGTCACTCATCGTGCGAATAAATACTGCAAACTTTAATTAACGCATTAACTAATTATTTAATTAACCAATACTTATTTTGATTGGAAGTATGGTTTTAATTTATGTTCAAACACATTGTGTGTTGGTGTTCTATTCCAAAGTCTATTTCTTGAGAGCTACAAAACTGAATTTAACACAAAACAAGAAGTATAAGTGAAAATGGCACAATTCAACGGGGAATTCCTAATTAAATAGTTTTTAACTGGGATATTCACAAGAGATATGAAATTGTTATGAAATTCTTATAAGCATATCATGTCATAAATTGATGCACCTACCAGAGTTGCCTACCAAAAGAAATAAATGCATTTTGGAATTAAGGATACATGGGAATTGGCATAGGTCAACTTCAAACTCAACTATCTTGCTCAAAAGTTTTTGTAAAAACTGGTTGGTTACCAAGGATTTGCTTGCTTACACTTGATGGAAGTTCGATTATAAGAGCGGATTTTTATGGTAGCTCTCATTGTAATTAAAGACGACTAGGCATGTAGACAAAGAAATAAGTTTTAAATAAATAAGCTTCCATTGTTTACTGTAAAGAAATTGTCATTGGTCTAGTCCTATCTTTTATCTATAAAAGAAATACTGTTTTCATAATAATACTTACATCCTACCACCCACATTCATAGCAGAAGTGATAAAATATGGTCACATCCACTACTCTATTCGAGTTCGCGATTAAAAATAATGTAATATGCTTAAACCATTAGCGGATGTAAATGATTTACATGCTTAAACATTTACGTATTTTACTTAATGCTATCATTTATTTTGTGTTTCAAAAAAACAAGCTAGTGTAAAACACTGGAGCGATAAAAGTATTGGCATTGTTCAGGCACTAATAAAATCTTTTGTTTATCACAAATTTACTCGAAAACTTTGTCAGTGATGTATATTTAAAAATATAATAATATCGAAGAAGTCGAGAATTTCATATTTACAGTTCTACCATTTGCATATTTCTTCAAAATTCAAAGTTTTTTATCGTTGTGCCTGTCAAGTTAAGAACGTAATGCGAAGCTATAGATTTACCAAAAGTGAATTAAAGTGAAGAGAAGAGAAATTATACATACAACGACACTGCAATTTAAATTCTCATAAAAACTTTATGTTTATATTTGTTTAGGATGCGGCTAATGATGGAACTTGCAACGACATATGAAAGAAATATTGTGGTGGCAAGTAATTTGCAGACCATACCACAAACGCTTGTCATTTTAGAATTTCAATTAGTAATATGACTTGTTGGAAATGATTTTTTTTAGATTTTAGAATATGTTAGATGTTGTAGTGCATTGGTTCAGTTTAGTTGTAATTGCGTGACTAATTATCTCTTATTTTTTAGTACGAATACACTAACGCTATGCATGAAGTAAAGATAAATAATATTTCTTCATTTAACGATCAAGCTGTTGGTAATTTTATTATTTTCATATTAAGAAATTGAGAAAGATTTTATACAATAGTAGCAACAACATCACAAAAACAAATACACCTATAGATTGATGCAACTATGCACTACATCGGAATTGTACCGTAACAGCTATTAAGAAAATTAAAATACTTTTGTTGTAAAAAAATTATTTATAACTTATTCATAGCTTCCAAGCATATTTTGACTTGTTTCTTTTACACTTTACACTAGATTTGGCTACCGTTGCTTTATAATTTATAGAAACCGATGGAAGAATTGAGTGAAAAGTCTACAATTTTTGAAATTATTATTTAAGCGATATTTCACTGATATTTGCGCGTAAAACGAAACATGGCCCTCTACAAATGCTGTTTCTTATATGTTTTTGGAGGAAAGACATGTAAAAGGGTTAAGGCCGACAGTGTGAATACCATGGATGACAATGCCGTATGATTTTAAAACCATGGAAGTCCTGAGTACAAATGCTTTAGCTTCTGAATCATAATTCAAATTATGTTGGTAATATACACTATTTAAGCGGAGGGATATATTGAAGGCAAATTTTAATATATATATAAAAAAACAAGCATTGAAACTTCATGCAACACCTAGTTAGTCCAAATTAGTTTCATTATTTCTCTTCTGCGACAACCACAGCGCAGAGTGAAATAAAACCCTTTACGACTTATCAATAGGTGGGCAATGATCTAGCCAATGTAGACGGTGGGTTTGGATTCGTTTGAGTATGTCATACAGTTTGTCATCGTGCCAATTAAGGACCGCCCCGGGTTCAGCGCCGCCAGGAAACTTATTTATGATGTTTTTTCTTGTCGCAGAGTGATAGAGAATCAGTTTAAAGGAGGAACATTTGATATGTGAATGTAATATCTCATACTTATGACGCATATATAATATTAATTTAATCATAACTATGAAATTTGATTGTATTTAATCGGGAAAAAATCCGGTTTGTTAAATTTGATACTGAAGATACCAATAATTCCCATTCAATTATACAAATTTTTGCTACACAATCGTATATTAATGAAGTGACTTCGATTAATTGAATTTATTGAATTTGCATGTTTCTTCTCCGAATTTGTCAATAAAACCGAATTTTACAAAAATTTTGAAAAAAGCTCAAAGAGTTAAATAAATGGCCAGTCACCACTTTTTCTATCTTTTCATAATTGACGGATCTTATCGCGAAAAAATGCTGGTTCACTAGCCGCTATCCATGCATCCACCCGTCGTGGTATTTGGATCATGTTGTACTTCTTCGAGCGTTTATAAGGGGTTCGACGTCTCTTGGTTTCAGTTTATACGGCACCCAATTCGCTACCTTTCAGCTATTATCAGTGCTTTAAATGATGCTAAATGCTAGGTTGAGCGACTCATGGTGTATTTGCGACTTTCTCTTGTGTTTGTGATTTTTATCGAGCCTTGCCTCTAATTCTTCAAACTCAATCTTTGATAGCACTCTGGGATGCTCTTTGTCGTCCAAATCAAAATAGCTAGTTAAAAACATTGCAATCCACTTCCGACACGTTTTTTCAGATAGAGCATAGCCACCATAAACATCTATTAGAATAAAATGAGTTGCAACAGGTTTTTTCTTTATTTGCAAATAATAAAGAAAAGCTCCCCGCACATTGTTCTCGAAAAAGTCGACATTTTCGACAAAGTAAAGGTTACTGAAAAGCAATTCGCAATGATGACCCTTCAAAAGAGCGGTATTGCCAATGAATAATTAACTGGTAGCGACGTCAGTTAGTATAACCGCATAAACTTATTTATACAACTGATAGTGCAATTTAAGATAATCGAAATATGGATCCCATCAGAAAAAAAAATCAAACTTCCATCTGAGATTTAAGTAAAATATTTGAATCCGTACGATAATGCGTTCTTTTCAGTTCTTGGTGATGGTCGGACGCACGAAATTATTTCTGTGGTGACGCTCATCATATCGGTATATTCTTGGGGAGGTTCTTGCTTACTTGCGTTGGGTATTGCAAACGTATGTTAGTTACAATAATTGTAACAGACTTGGCGGTTTTATATCATTTTGGAAATTACGTACATTAAGTTTTTAGACTGAAAATGAAAGGTTTAACGGATAAGAAGCAAATAATTATGGATCCATTGAAGCTTTAATACCTTATATCTGTATTGGTAAATAATTTGGCTATGGATTTGGGGTATGGGCAATAATATTGAAAACTATGAATAGTTTTTGAGCAATGGCGATGCTTTTGTTATTCCCAAGGTTATGGATTGGTTTTCATATAATTGCAATGTTTTTCTTAACGCGAATCTCCATATCTTCAGTTTATGCAATAAACCCCTTTTGCTTTAATTTAATTACAGCAACTTCTATAGGTTGCTCGTAGCTGTCTCTTGAATTATTTCCATTTGTAATTAGAATTTCCGATTGTAAAATATCTGCATAGAATTACGAAATCAAAGGCAAACATTTTATGTTTTCCAGTTTACTGAATTTATCTCTTCAAGTTCCTTCAAGAAAAAGTTTAGTTAAAATGTGGTGTGTAATAGTCAATTTCGTTTTTCATGCTGACAGAATTTAAAAAGTGTTCATATTCATTTCCAAGTTTACAATATTAAATTTAAAGTTTCAAGGTGTTAAGAAGAGAAAATATAGATTTGGGGAAGGCAATATAGTAAGAATAAACGTTTCTCATAAAACTTGCATCCCAGCTATGTTGAAAGAAGATACACTGGGCTAGTTGAGAAATTTCGAAGTGATTGGAACAGTCTTATCATTGAATAATACGTCTTCAGAGCAAAACGCCGTAGCATAATACCGAAATTGAAATACAGTACAATACATAAGCGAAATAGTTCAAAACTTCAAGTAACTGACTAAGACATTTTCAACCGATTTAATAGACTCAAATGATTGTTGCGTATTTTGTTTTTGGTTTCGACCAGTTATTGCATCAGTTTTGTTTATTGTAGTTAATTTTTTGTAGTGCACTAGTCAAAAACTTTCAAATGACAGAGTTTTTTAAATCCATACTAAGAAAGAATTTCATTAGTGATTTCTCATAATACGCTGTTTGGCTAACCAGGGATCATCAGCAAAATGTATTAAAATGGGCGATGTGTTTACATACAAAAAA
>JXPQ01032181.1:13111-25744 GCA_001014675.1 Ephydra gracilis
TTTAGAATATGTAATCGGAAATGATTGTTTTAATGCTTTACATACTTATATATTTTATTAAAAATAATATATTTATGTATTAAAAATAAACAGCGATCAAATATAATCAGAGATCTGCATTAAGACGAACTGGAACTCAGTTGGGCGTGTGAAAAAGAAAGCCTGTGATTGGAGTGATTGCTGTGCTCGATATCTTAGCACGTAATTGATCACATTAACACTTTGGCGCTACAGCACATTAAATGCAGTATGTTGTAAATGTTGAAACTTCTAATATGAGTACTAGATAAGATCTAACAGCTTGGACACAAAAAACATGCACTAAAAGTAAACTGACCAAAATATTAGACAATCATGCTGAATTGAACTTTTCGTGATATAGTAATTGGGAACGACTTAGCTGATAAAATTAAAAATCAAACAAAAAATTAAATATTAAAATATAAGTAAATGAGAATATTGCAACGCATTGCTCGCTCTAAATTTGGAAAAGCTCAAACTTTGAACAAGCTCAATGGCTTGCACACTGATTATCTATACGCTCTCACTTTACTAGTGAAGCTTTTACATTGTTGTTCTTAGAAATACTGAACAAAGCTTGCTCACTCCCAAAACAGATATAAATATTGTGCACATTATAATATATTTTATGAAATAGTTGTACACAAACAGCGCAGCAAACTGATTACTGTGACTATGGCCGCCGAAACCAATGATAGTACGGCGGAGAGCCAATTGCCAGCAGCAGAAATTGTGCCGAAATGGATCGAGCCTAGCATATTTGAGAGTTTGTTTAAACGCAAATTCCGTGAATTTGCGAAAATCAAAGAATTTAATGCGCAGCCGGCCATGGCAGCAGGTGAAAACTATGCCACGCTGATGTTGCGCATTAACGTCGACATCGAATTCAATGGTATATAATTAAACCTGTTGGACAACATTTTCTAATGAAAAAATGCTTTTAGATGGTATAACAAAAAAGGACAGTTTCATGATGAAAGTTGCACATGACAATGCGTTTTCAGAACAAATGCTGAAACAACACAATATCTTTCATATAGAGCTGGGCATGTACAGAGATATAGTGCCGGAAATGGAAGCCATGTATCGCCATGTTGGCTTGGACCTAAAATTCGGTGCAGACTTATATACCTTGGAGAATGTAGATAAAGACTATATACTGCTTGAGGACCTACAGTTGCGTGGATTTAAGAATGCTAACCGCTTAGAGGGACTCGATATGGAGCACACAAAGGCCGTGTTGAAGAAGATAGCACAGTGGCATGCGGCTAGTGCGCACCGAGTCGAAACAGTTGGGAAATACGATGATATGTTTACAATTGGCTTCTTTAGGGAGGAGAGCAGGCCAATGATGGAACAAATCAATGAAATCACATCAAAGTATTTGCTGCAATGCATGGCAACATATGAAGGCAACGAAGCTTACATAGACGAGGTGGTAGGTAAACACAAATTGTGCATATTTTTTTTTTTTTTTTTTTTTTTTTTCTCCTCTATACGTTTTATATACCTGTGTGTACTTAGCATCTGCTGTTTAGTTAACTTTGTTTATGTCAAAGCCAAATTTTAAGGTCACTCTCTTAAACATTTGAACAAATGTACGCTATGTTGGCTGTGATCGTAAATTTCTTTAGTGTCAAGTGTAAATTACTGTTTTGGTTTTACTTTTACAATTCTTTAAATTCATATAACTGCTAATTGCTTGGATATTATTTAACTAAACTCCCAGCCAATTTGAAGATGTAATAAAATACAACAACAAAATCCTAACACAAACCACGCTTTCCAGTTCGCTAGCGAGCATAACAGCTTGAGCGTGAGCGCGAGCGTGAGCGTGAGCGAATTTTTGTTGTTATTTCTTGTACGTGTACATTTTCACAAAGCAATGCATTTAAAAAATTTTAATAAAACGATATAGATAACTAAATAATGCTAATAATTAAATAATAAAAAAGCAGACGTGTGCCAATTGAGCGCTAACTACATCAATTACAAGTTGCATGCTACGCCTGCAAATAAATTTGTTTTTGACATTGAGTATGAGCAAATATTCGACTCCACTAAAGTTGAACGAATTAAAAAAAAATATATATAAACTTTTCTTCAAAAAAATTGTTTTTGCCGATTAATTTTTTTTTTCTGTTTTTTTGCTACTCAATTAAACTTCAAAAATGCTTAAAATACTCTCATACGATAAATCACATGAAAATAATCACAATTACAGATCACGAATATCTTAAAATTCTTTTTATTTTTTTTTTTTTAAATGCATTTATTAATTTATTTATTATTTACTTATTATATTTGTTTTGTTTTTGGAATAATATATTTGGACCACTAAAATTTCCAGTACGACTGATAGGCATTATACCCAAGAATGTACTCTGATTCCAGGTAAACACTCGTTTCTGTGTCCAAAAATAGGAAAAAACATGAGCTTAACCAGAGCTCGCGTAAGACTTTTGCAAAGAAAACTAATAACAAAGTTTTATCCGATCAAAATTTGCACTACATCCATTATCTCTTTGACAGTGATTACAAAATTCGGCATTAGCATTTTAGTTGATTCCATTGAACTGCTGCACGTTGCCTTCCTTCACATAATCAATGTTGCAAGATGCAGCTTATGAAGCGCAGTCCAAACAATGACAACAACATGCTAAAGTTCTTCCTTATGAAATGGAAAAATATAAGAATTTTTCCACTTGTTGACGTATTTTGAGGATCGTTGAGGTAGACTTAAAAACATCGCCAAATCGACAGCACTAAATTTCACCACAATATTAGGCACAGCATTTTGTCCAAAAGAGTAATCCTGTTAAGCTGATTGGTGGTTTATTCAAACATCCTCCTCACATATTAATCGAACTCTAAAACAATTGCTTTTGGTGGAATATATTACCCGGAAAACATCTGTTAAAAGCCCACAAACAGACCATCACTATCATGGCTGACTCTTAATACCAATAGCAAGGTCCTCTTCCTTCTTTACGTGCTGACAAATTTGAAGAACCCTCTCCCATCAGTTTTATCTTTGTATTTCAATGTTTTCAAAGCGTTTATACTTCATGTTGTTGCAAATGCTAAAGAACTGATTCCCGTAAGATTAAAGCCTAACACACTTAGTATTTCCGCTCCACCAGTATTCTGAAAATAAAGGATTCCTGCGATTTTTAACCAAGCATATTTGATTTTGTGTGATTTTCTTTCAACAGAAATATATAAAAATTCGTAGAACGTACCATCACGTTGATACTCTAGTTATGAGCCATTGGATGCTCTCAACTGATTAATGTCCCACATCGTACTTAAATGCCAAGTTGTTGTCAATTTCATTTCATTTTATTTGACTTTTTTCTTTATTTTGAAATTTCATATTTTCTTAATTAGTGTGCAGCATTTAGATGAGAACATAATTAAGAATATAAAAATTATGTTCAATTCGTCGACTACTTACCAGCAGTATGCATGGTCATCTCCATCTTCCAGTATCAAAGGCTATAACAGACTGTATCAAAGGCTATAACAGCTCAGTTAAAATGCTCTTCGGCACATTTTGGCAAACCTTTTAATTTATCTGGTCTGCCAAACACAGACATATTGGTGTAAAGGTATTTCTTGCTTAGGAAGTCAACAGCGGTCTTAAAATCAACGAAGGAATGGTGCGTGTCAATTTTCCAAAATTTTTGACAGTTTGAAGTTTTAGACAGATTTTCCAGTTTAAAAACCGTACCAAGATTTGAGCAGTTTTTTTTATTTAGAAGTTTAATACGATAATTTTCGGGTGCCTCTCTTCAATACATGCCAGAGATAGTGATTAAATTTTATAAATCTCATCTCATTAATCAATAGACATCAATTTTGCTTTCAGAATTTAAGTTTGCTACAAAAGTTTTTTTTTTTTTTGGGTTTTAAAAAATTAATATTTATATATACATTTATTTTGTCCACTCTTACATTTACATTAAACTTGTTTTAATGAAATGCCATAAGTTTTCGTAAATCTTTCCCACGAAGCATTACGTAAAATGAAGGAAAATTTGAAATATTTTCAAATGTTTACAATAAGTTTGGAAACATTTGTCGCTTGTTCTATAATCTGTAGTAACACAACTAACAGTTCTAAAACAAAATAAGTGAAAATCTGCACTACACTTGTTCTTATTATGCTATGAAAATTTATCCAGAATATTGCTTTTTAGAAAAAAAGTAATAATAGCAAAGAAAAAGTTTAGCTTATATTTAAAATAATATAAGAAAATAATGCTATGGTTGTATTTCGTAGAGGTTATAAACTTTTAATATCGATGAATTGAAATAAAGTGGTGATCTGTATGAAAGCATGTTATTATAATTCTTTTTTTTTTTTTTTTTTTTTTCAGAAAAAACTCATGCCGAANTTTTTTTTTTTGTTTTCAGAAAAAACTCATGCCGAAACAAACGGATCTTATAATGAAATGTGGCAGGTATGACCCCAATGAATTTAATGTTCTCAATCATGGCGATTGTTGGTCAAATAATATAATGTTTCAATACGATGAATTGGGGAATATTAAGGAGACTTATTTGGTTGACTATCAAATTCCCAAATACGGCTCACCGGCGCAAGACCTTTTATACTTCTTGATATCCTCAACGAACTTTGAAATCAAATTAAAAGAATTCGATTTTTTTATAAATTTCTACCATGCTCAGCTGGTTGAGCATCTGAAACTGCTGAAATATCCCAAGCAGTTACCAATGCTTAGTGAAATACACATGGCATTGTTCAAGTATGGATTCTGGGGTGAGTTCTGCATGAATATGTCCATTAAGCATTCTTAACGTTTTAATTTTAATAATTCGAAAAGGTTACTGGACGGCAACAAGTGTTATGGGCGCTGTACTATTGGACCCTACCGATGATGCCAGCATTGATAACTTCTTAGGCGATTCGGATGCTGGTGCTGAATTTAAATTAAAAATGTTCTCCAATAAACGGTACCGGCAGCATATTCAAGCAATATTGCCATGGCTGCAGAAGCGTGGTGCTTTAGAGGCTTAACAAGATGCTGCTGTTGCAAATCATATCCATCAGTCAATTAAACAGGGATATTAGCAGGCTTGGACGAGGAATGTTATGTATAGCAATAATCGCTTACGACTGTTTGTTTCTTGGAGACATACGCCTAGAATCCAAAGGAATCCTATTAATTAATGTGCGTCTGGGTTTTTGGATAGATAAATGTTGGCCATTATGTGCAATTTTTCAAAACCTTAAAAGTGAACAGGAAATATTGAATCGTAATTTTCGATACCTCATACGGAGCAAACCTCCAGAAAGCATGTACAAACATTAGTAGTGGTTCTGCAAATATTATTGTAAACGATATATAATTTTGGTTACCAACACTGTCCTTTCGTTCAAAAGTTTAAATAATCTTAGTTCTAAGCTATGCTTTTTTTGTTAATGAAATTAAATTTTTAGAAGCCATGTGAATATCTAAAATTTTCCAAAAATGGGCATAATTCCTCCAGTACTGCGGCTATCTCCAGTAGAAACTCGGACTGCTAAACATGGAATTTGTATAAAAGTAAATAAATTGGTTGTTATTACTCAAATTTTATAAATTTTAGCTCGGCTACTATATTTTCGGGAGATCTGGACCTTAGTCCTGAAAAACTTTTTTAATCATGATTATTTTTAGTCCAACTGATCTTAGGCCACAGACTATGAATAAAAACACAAAAATTAATAATCTATCATTTGCAGAATTTATGGATTTCAAGAATTTTTGGAAAATGGGCCAAAGAAAGTGNAAATCTATCATTTGCAGAATTTATGGATTTGAAGAATTTTTGGAAAATGGGCCAAAGAAAGTGTTTCACTAGTATGCTTTAAATAAACGTGTAGTTTAAGCCAGATTGATTAAATAAATTGCAATGTTTGCTATTTAATAATGCCAACAAATGCTAAGGGATACATTTTGACTGATGGATATTTTGTAGTCGCATCTTACCATGTATTGTATCTTTCTTGTTTTATAAAATTATAAATATAAATATGAATATTACCAGTTAACGTAATAATTATTGTTTTGCAGGATTGTAACTGAAAGAAATAATTAATATTCTTAAGAATCATAATTAATCATGAGGTATGCCTGGAAAATGCCCAGTAACTACCGATGAACAATTTTTATTTCGCCATCACAACCAATACAATTATAATATGCTTTCACAAAATTTCAGAATTCAAGTAAGTGTCTACAGAATCTACGGTGTGGCTGCAATAATCATAAAAATTGCAAGCATAATATGAATTAATGAATTAAATACATTAATTACGATATAATTTTAGCGAATTGTTTCCAAAAATACTATTTGTCGCGAAAATACAAAGTTCATGGCATTCCTCGAATTTTGGAAATGTCAGTTGTAGGAGAAAGTAGTTCTACCTTTGAAAGATAATGCCACGTAGTGGCGCATGTGAAAAGAGTCTCTTAAAGTTAAAGTAGTTTGCTTAGTTTAAACGGGGCGGATGCACGCAAAGGACGCCCCAAAAAAAGCTGTTACCGACGAAAGGATCCAGAAAATTCATAAAATAATGTTTCATAAGCGTAAAGTGCTGTGGTCGCGATAGCTGAGACTGTTAAGAGTCTTAAAAGAACGTGCTGGATATGTCGCGCATGAACATATGGGTATGCTCTATTCAAGGAGGTTGCACGCGAACTCACAAGTGACCAAAAACAAATACGAATTAATGATTCTACGCACTGTTTGAAGCTGTTCTACCATAACAAAGCTGAATACATTGATATGTTACGGTTGATGAANCATAACAAAGCTGAATACATTGATATGTTACGGTTGATGAAACTAAATTCAAAACAATCGTCTCATCTTGAAAAGGGGAGATCCATCACCTGTGACTATTACATACCATTATTGGAGTAACGAAATCGTGGCAATACGACCCCATTTGTACAAATAAAAGGGCTTAATGAAACGATAATGCCGATAATGCCTTNAATAAAAGGGCTTGATGAAACGATAATGCCGATAATGCCTTGTCACAAATCACTGAAAACGATGGTAAAATTTCATGAATTGGGTTTCGAATTTTCTTTGCGGACACCGTATTTGCCAGCTCTAGCCAACAAGTAACGCTCTCCTTTACTTTGACTTCAAGAGAGTGCTCGCTGCAAAGAAACTTAGTGCCGATGAAGAGGTAATCGCCAAAACAAGGCCTATTTTGAGGCTTAACATAAATCATACCACATAAACGGTATCGACATACTATCGCTATATGCCCCTCGAAAGCCACGATATTGAATAATACATTGCAATTTGATTCTTTTCAAATTTTGTAAATCAATTGCTATGTGCAAGTGGCAATTTCACATAAAACCATTAATTTTTATTAAATAAGTGTGCTGGAGGGAATATTGGTTGGAGTGGGAATGATTTAAACTTGGTTTTTCCATGAAAAATTTCTTGATAATTTTTCTTAATTTTTTTGTTATTTCTTAAACTTTTTGTACTAAATTAAGGTTTTTATAACGGTCGAAGGGATAGATAGGTGAATGGACATGGCGAACACGAATTCTGTTGCGATCACTTTTGTTTCAGCAACATCACACACAAGTTCATTTTGGGGCTTCATACAACTTCAATTGTCATGTTGCAAGGTTTTAAAGACTTAGGCATGCCTACGATATTTTTCGTATAACAATCACTTACAAGCTAAGAAAAAAGCTATGATATAAATGGTTGTTTTTAAGGTGATATTTCGAATTCTATGATCAAACATAAGTTCATCAGTGGCGTGATGCTTCGAAATAAAAAAAAAATTAGTTCGACATATTTGACAACTCCCATAGATTATTTCACCTACAAATGATTTTTAATTTTTTATTTTCGTTGTTAATTTGCCAAGAAGGCATAAACAGAATAATTGCTAATCGATGCAACACGTCGGTCAAAATAATTCCATTTAATCGCATCCTCTTTCGTTCAAATGTTTTCAAATGCGCAAGATAGGAAGAACTCGAAATCGAATGGCAACCATGGTATTATCAAGCAACTCCATTAGAACTCTTACCATCGTTTTCATCAAACACATCTTTACCACTTAAACTCGGAACACAATAGATTAAATGACTGACGACTATCATATTATCATCTCGGGCGGCATATTACTTATTTGCTGTTGGTGGTGACTTTGATTAGTACCCACCTACAGAATATATAGCAATGCTTATCTTTGTTATATTAGGTGATAAGTTTTAGCTGCATAGCTAAATTGCACTTTCAATCGAGAATCTATAAATACGACATTTTTTTTATTAAAAAAGTGGTAAAAAGGCAGTACATCAGCCGTAATCAAAGAATTTCCAAAGCTCAAATGGTAAACATTTGAAAGCTCTGCTGAATTTCGCTAATTTGAAGTGAAAGTGAAATAAATCATTACTGAATCACTGCTCATTTAAGAAAACAGCCAAGCCACGGCAATAAGGAACACTGTTTGTGCAGAAACATTATGTCATCAAAAATTAATGGCCATGCTGCGAACACAGCCACAAGCGAAGAAATTGCACCAAAATGGATACAGCCAAGCATTTTTGAAAATTTACTCAAATCACAGTTTGTAAATTTTTCAAGGATTAATTTATTTAGCGCACTGCCCGCGCTGGCACCCGGTGAAAACTATGTCACACGTATGTTTCAAGTGAACATCGATTACGAATTATCAGGTAGTTAAAATTTAATAAGCATAAAATTTTATTTAATTCCTGCTATTTATTAAGATGGCATTAAAAAAAACATAAAGTTTATGCTGAAAGTATCACATGAGGAGTTGTCACGTTTGGTTGCGAAAGAGTACAACATCTTTAACGTTGAGCAGGGCATGTACAGAGCTGTTGTACCCGAAATGGAGGCAATGTATCGCAATGTCGGTTTGGAGCTCAAGTTTGGTGCAGATGCATATGTGCTAGAAAACGTTAAATCAGATTACATTTTGCTTGAGGATTTGCGGCCACATGGTTTTAAGAATGCCAACCGCATAGATGGTTTAGACATGACGCACACAAAAGCCGTGCTCAAGAAATTAGCACAATGGCATGCCGCAAGTGCTCATCGTGTGGCAACAGTTGGCAAGTATGATGACATTTATGGGAGAGGCTATTTTGTCGAAGAAAACCGAGCAATTATACAAACAATAAATGAGGATCTATCCCAATATATTCTACAATGCTTGGAAATATATGAAGGAAATCAAACCTACCTTGAGGATGTGGTGAGTAAACATATATTTTTTTGCATGCTTTCGCAACGCATTATTTTTTAATTATTTGCTGTTGCTTATTCGCATTTTTATACCACTTTGCATGCTATGAGGCGTGATTAACTCACTATCGTCTCATTTTCTTGGATCGTAGCGCATTGTATCGATTAGTCAATTAACTTGGAGTATTTTGAAACTGTGTCAAGTGTGTAATGTATAGAAACAATCGTAGCCATCTATATTTTTCTTTGTGTGATTAGAATTAAATCAAAAATGCACTTCTGCCTGTGTGTCTGTGATCATAATAAGCGTAGCTGATAGGACTTCGATAAGCCCAATGAAAACTGATTTATTTTTTTAGGACTGTGATAGCAAGTTTGTAAAAGGCACATAGTTTCGGGTACCACATATACACCGAACTGCAATTTCAAAATTTTCTCAAAAAGCATTTACAGCCAAACAATTTGTTAAAAATAGTTTTAATTTTGTAAAAACAAATAAAAACAAATAAAGAAAACCTTTCAATGTACCAAGCAAAACTGTTGTAGTCAGTGTTAGTTTTAAATGACTTACACAAACCCATCAATTCAAAATTTTACTAATCTACGTTTAACACCATGGTTTTTATTTTTGATATACGAAATTGGGTGATAAGTGGTTTTTGGATTTTCCTATCGGCGAGATATTTCGCGTACCTACAGTACAAAGTCAAACCTCTAAGCAAGGCAAATGCAACGAATTCGAATTAAAGCAGCTGAAATTTCCGGCTTCGGCAAAGAATTATTTTTAATCATGTTTTGTTTTACTGCAATTGTAGCAGTAAAAGTAGTTTCTCATCGAGATTGGCAAAGTGTTAGGAAAAAGTCACATGGAAATGTTGCCCTAAATTCCTGAAAATTCAGATTTAGACGGACAATTAAAATGAAAAAATCGACGAGATTGGTATTGTGCAGTCAACTGAAACGTTCTGCTTGGCTTCCTAATGCTTATATTACACATTCAACAAAATGTGGCAGTTCACTGTCACCGTACTATCATGATTATTACACTTTATTTGTGTANCTAATGCTTATATTACACATTCAACAAAATGTAGCAGTTCACTGTCACCATACTATCATGATTATTACACTTTATTTGTGTATGTGGCTTAAGGACCATATTGACTTACAATAACGTTTTTGTACCCATGGCTTGGCTCACTTTAACGGTTATTGTAGTAAAACCATTAGATACTCATAACGAGCATGAATACTGTATTGCCATTAGTTAAAAGCATGCAAGTACAATTGTAACAATTATAACAATCAGATCTAATAAAGGTTTCCCAATAAATCTTCAAGAAAATCTAATCGATGAAAATGGATATTTAAATTATTAGTAAAACAGTAATAATTCGCATTCAATCGAATGTTTGAGTTCATTGACAACGTGACAGCATAGAAGATGCTTAAAAGATTCATTAAAAATGTATTGAATGTAAATCATACCGCACCTATGCCAGTGAACTATTAAACGAGACAGTATGTCGGCTTTGCATCTAGTATAACGCAACGATAACTAATCAGGATGTTTGCATGCTCCCAGTTTAATCTACAAAAAAACATTTAATAGCACTTAATTCATCTTAAAANCCGCCCCTATGCCAGTGAACTATTACTCGAGACAGTATGTCGGCTTTGCATCTAGCATACCGCAACGATAACTAATCAGAATGTTTGCATGCTCCCAGTTTAATCTACAAATAAACATTTAATAGCACTTAATTCATCTTAAAATGCCTTAAGAATAACCGTCGTATATAACCTTTAACGAATAAATTAATCTGATATTTGAATCACCTATCGTGTCATAATCATGTCAGCATCTTTATCGACAACTGCAAATAAAATTGCAGCATTGCTATAAAGCATGAATAATAGCGCATTGTTTGAATTATTTGTGTAATAGAACTTTTCAAAACACTACATACAGTCAAGTAAAAAAACCGATCCAAGAATTTGAACCTAATTTACAACAAAACATATACAGAACATTGAACATTGGAAATTTATTGATTGATAACTAATTACTAATTCGAAATAAGTCTACAAATTTCACTACTTTTTCAAAGATCTACACTACTTTTGATACTGACTTATAATTTATTTCACAAAAAAATAGCGCAAGTAAACGAGCAAAATAAAGTTCATGAACTCTATGCAAGTAGTAATCAAAGTGACAGTTCGCTGTTGCATTTTCCGTTATAATTATGGCAGAATATGCTTAGCGGATCGGATTGGCCTTCCAATAAAATCATAATTGCTTATCACATTACTTCATATGACATTGATTCGAAGTTAGGACGTGATACTGACAACGAACTGACACATTTAATAATCCATGTAACATTAACATTCCACGCATTTCATAATAACTGACGATTTATTTAATTTTCTTTGAAAAGAAAAAATGCTTGCCAAAACAAATAGATATGATGATGAAACTTAGCAAAAACGATGCAAATGAATTTCATGTGCTCAATCATGGTAACTGCTGGACCAATAATATAATGTTTCAATATGATGCATTCGGAAATATTAAGGAGACCTATCTGAGCGACTTTCAAGTGCCAAAATATGGCACACCAGCACAGGATCTCTTATACTTCCTAATATCATCGACAAAATTTGAAATAAAATTGAAGGAATTCGATTATTTCATAAAGTATTACTATGATCAACTAGTTGAGCACCTAAGATTGCTGAAATACGCAAAGCAGCTGCCAAGGCTTAGAGAAATACATATAGCGCTGTATAAGTATGGATTCTGGGGTAAGCTTTCATTGTAAGCACATTCATTTAAGCAACTGAAGACACAAAAAAAATTGTTTTTCTTATTTGCTTAGGCTACTGCACGGCAACCGGAGTAATGAGTCGTGTCTTACTAGACCGAACAGAAAACGCAAATATTAATCAATTTCTTGGTTACCCGGACTTGGGCGCACAATTAAAATTACAAATGTTTTCAAATAAACGTTACCGGAAGCATATTGAAGTAATATTGCCATGGTTGCACAACCGTGGCGCTTTTGAAATTTAAGCTATTGTACTATCTACTGTCAGTATTAAAATATTCTAAAAAAGGAGGTTTCCCGATTTCAACAAAATTATTAAACAAGTAATTTTGGAAAGACTGCAGGAAAAATTGTTATGAAGTGCTCGTTAAACTTGCGTGTAAATTCATAAATATAAAATCCTAACTGAATGATTTGTGTTATTTATTTCAAATCAAAGCCTTTTCTTAAAGCTTACTTATTAAAAATCTTAATCATCAATTTTCACAAAAAAAAAAAAAAAAAAAAA
>JXPQ01032231.1:9271-23796 GCA_001014675.1 Ephydra gracilis
GCAATTGCAAAAGGCACTGAACGCCGCAGATGCCTGGTTAGAGAATGCACGCATTGATTTTCAAGAGTTGGCACGTATGGGTTCTCCCGGGTCATCAACCGCCACGGCCAATCAACTGCAAACAATTAAAAATCTACTCGGCACGTTTGAGGATGGGCAACGACTTGTGAATGCGGCTGTCGATCTTGGTGAAAATTTATTCCCCATTGTGAAGCCAACGCAACGTGAACAAATTCGCGCAGATTTACGTCGCATACGCGATACCTTTGACAATTTGCGTGATGAAACAGCTGCACTCATGCAGCAAGTGGAGTCTGTACTAATTCAGAAGACATCAATAGAGGAGAGTTACAATCAAGTGCAACGATATTTGAATGACTTTAAATCCAAACTGCCGCCACAAGATGAGCTTTATCCTACTTTAGCGGCGAAGAAGAGTGCGCTACAAAATTTCAGAACGCAAGTTCAAGAAGCCAATTTGCACAAAAATGCGCTTAAGCAGCTGCACGAGAAGGCTGTGGCACTCTGCGATGATGAATCAGAGAGTAAGCTGGAAACTTCGATTGAAGATAACAATCAATTGATCAAGAAGCTAAATGAACGGTGTGAGGTCGTTGCCATTCAGGTGAATAAGCATGATACGTATGATCAAGTTTTGGAAAAAGCACAAGAATGGCTGAACACTATCAAATCGGAGGCATACGATATATTGAGCGAGACTACATTCCAGAAAGAGGGTGCCGAAGAAAAGCTAAACGTTGTGGACAATTTGTTACAACACAAGGCTGAGGGTGATGCTATTTTTGAAACTTGCGAGAAACTTCTTCATAATGTGCTGGAACAAACGCATCCCAGTGGTCATCCGGCATTGCTGAATGTTTTTGCAGAGCAAAAGAATGCTTGGCAAGAATTTATGACACTTTGCCAAGACTCGCAGGTGAAACTGAAGCAACTATGCTCAAAGTGGAATGAATTCGGTACAGTTATTGATGAGCTTGATAATTGGATTAAAGACACTGAGAATTTAATTAAGAATCATAGCTTGAAGAGCACAGCGGCAGCGAAGCGTGCACATTTGGAGCAACTCCAGCGCTTTGCGCAAGAAGCAGAGAATCGCAGCAAATCAATCAGTGAGCTCATACAAAGAGCACAAGAGATAGAGGGTGAAAATGAATTAAATTTGAAAATATCACGACTTAACACGCGCTGTCAGACACTGAAAAACTTATGCAGAGAATCCATCAACAAATACACAAACTATGTGAAGGATCACGAGTCATTTGATTCGGATTATGCCGACTTTAACAATGCATTGGCCAGACATGCAGAAGAGTTGGCAAAGTGCATTGAAATTGACGGCAATCAGAATGAAATGCATCGTGTTCATGAAAAATTGCGTGAGCTAGCTGAGCAGCGTTTGAACGATGCGACTAGATTTGAAAATTTAATGGATGCTGGCGAAAAGCTATATGGCCACACAAGTCCCGATGGGCGTGAAATAATTCGCCAGCAATTGCGTACTTTGCGAGGAACATGGGAAACATACGTTGAAGATCTGAACAATGCAACGCATAAAATTGAAAATTGCATTATGCAGTTCAACGACTTTGCCAATGTGCAGGAACAGCTCACCAAATGGCTGCAAGATGTCGATAGGACCATGCTGGAGAACACAGCGCTAAGGTCAACACTGCAGGAGAAACGTGCACAATTGCAAAGTCATCAAATATTGAATCAAGAGATTATAACGCATAGTCCCATTGTTGATGATGTCTGCGAGCGCGCCCAAGTATTATTGGCGCTGATTAAAGACAATTCTCTGCAAGTGTACCTGCAGGGCATCAAACAAACGTACGACAATATTGTCCAAAAGTCTGATGAAATACTTAATGTACTGACGGCCGGTGTACAGTCACATAGCAATTTGCAGAATAACATTAACTTAGCTAAGGTGTGGATGAACGGCGAGAAGGAGCAGCTCACTGAGTGTGATAACACTTATGGCGAAAAGATTGATATAAATCGAAAAATCGAAGTGCTCCGACAATTGGCATTGAATAAGAGTCAGGCTGATCAAATCCTCAGCGATATAAAGAAATTGTTTGAAATTGTCAAGCCACAGACATCCGAGAATGGGGTACAGTTGCTGCACAGAGAGATCGATGAGCTGACAACGACAATCAAAGCACATTTTGATGATATTGACGGGATTGTGGGTAAGCATAATGAGGTGTTGCAGCAATGGAACAAGTTTGAAACAACACTGGAAGACCTCACGAAATGGTGCCGTACTACAGAAGCTGCATTGCGCGAACAGCAATTGAAATCAACGCTACACGAGAAAGTTGAACAATTGGATAAATATAAGGCACAACGGGATCTTATACAGCAGAAAGAGAAAGAAGTCGACGCCTTCACGGACGATGCTGGAAAATTGTTGAGCAATTGTGGCGCTGAACGTTTAAGCACGCTAACGAGCCAATTGACAGCCCGCTATCAGCAGGTGCAGACACTAAGCAAAGAAGTCGTACAACGTTGGTCCAATGTGGTCGATAACCATCAATTGTATCAGGAGAAGTACGATGATATTGATTTGTGGCTGCAACCAATTGAGCAGCAAATCGTCAATGTTGAGACATTAGAACCAAGTCAGTATGATAACATCATGCAGCTAGTACTGCGTGAAAAGGATCAAGCAGAGCCATTGTTTGCTGCGCTAAATAGTGCGGCAGAGAAGACTCTGCCAGAAACATCTACACAGGGTCGTGAAAAGATACGTAAGGAGTTACGGGATATGCGTGATCGTTGGGAAAAACTGGACGAGGAGATACGTGCCCTGCAAAAGCGCAAGGAATCACAAAGTGTACAAATCGCAAGCTATCAGGAGTTGCTTAATCAGTTGCAAAATTGGTTGACGCAAGTGGAGAAGACACTTCAAAATGAAGATGCTGCCACATGGACTGGCGCACAAGAGGTACGCTCAAAAATGTACAAATTTAAGACCATGTTGCATGATATTGCTTCACATAAACGTTTGGTGGAGGCCTTGAATGAGAAGGCAGAATGTATTAAGCAGAGTGGCAATAATGATCTAGATATACAGCAGGCTGTTGCCGCTATAACAACACGCTTTGCTGCCGTAAATACTCAATGCGGCAAGTACATTGAACAGCTCGAAAAAATTCTGGATGTATATCAGGAATTCAATGAGTTGCAAAAGGCGCAACAAGAAGGCCAAAAGCTCTTGTGGGACCGTCTGAATGGCTTCACTGATTATACCGGCAACAAAGCCACACTGCAAGCACGGCTCGGCAAAATTAATGAAATTCAAGATAGCCTCAATGAAGAGAAACTGCAGGTACTACAGCAGCATATTGATAATAATGTAGCGCTCATACCCGCACGTGCCAAAGAAATAATGGAACGGGATCTGAATAACCTGCGCGCCGACCACGATAAGTTCAATATTGCACTGTCTGAAGTAAAAAGCAATTTGGAGAATCGTTTGTTGCACTGGAACAATTACGAAACGCAGATGGATAGCTTGACGACCTGGCTGACTGACACAGAAAATGCATTGAAGAACTATAATTGCAAGTCGACATTGGAGGAAAAGGAAATGCAGTTGCAATATTTCAAGGGTATTGCGCAGAGCTTGCGTCAAAATGAGCTATTATTCGATCAGATTAAAGATGAAACTGCTGAGCTGATACAAAATTCCGGCGAGACCAGACTAACAGTAACGGTGCAGCAGATGGGATTACGCCTGCAGTCAGTACAATCGGCAGCCAAAGAGATACTCAAAAAATGTGAGCAAGCCGTACAAGATAATCAAAACTATAATGATAAATATAGACAGTGTGCCAACTGGATAGCGACCGCAGAGGGTAAATATAGCGATCTCAGTAATTTATCTGAGGTGGCAACGCGTGAAGATATCCTTAAGGAGTATGCTGCCGTCAAAGAGCTATTGGCGCAACAGCCAAGTATTAACCAGCTTTTAAATATGACTGTGGAGAACGGAGAGAAGTGTTATGCGACGACAGCGCCCGATGGACGTGATGTTATTCGAGCAAATTTGGAAGAGTTACAGCAAACATTCGAGCAGTTGTTCGACAATTTGACAAAATGCAGCTTGAAGTTGCAAGAGAAAATTTCTAAGTGGTCTGGCTTTGATGAGAATTCGAAAAAATTGTTAAACTGGCTCTGCGACATTGAAAATCGGGTGCCAGAAAAAATCGACTTGAAAACAACGTTGGATGAGAAGCGTGCAAAGTTACAGTACTACCGGGATATTTTGAATGATATCAGTAATCATCAGCCAGAAATTGGCACGTTCCTGGAGATGGTCGCAAATCTAGCCGATAAAAACGCGGACGTTGAACAAGTAATCAGTGAAATCACCGACAAGTATACAAAGTTACAGACGCGCGCGCGCAATTTTGTTGAACAATATGAGAAAATCGTATCGGATCATCAACAATACTGCAAAGCGGTAATGGATGCCCAAGAGTTCATTGACGCAACCCAAAACACAATACACTATTGGGGAAATTTGGACTTGGAACCTGTGTCCTTATATGCAAATTTAGATCGCTTAAGGAATCTGAAAGATAGTTTGAACGATGAGTATGCACGTGTAGAAAGAGTTGCCAGCCTGGGCGAGCAGGTGATACCCGGTACTGTACCTGAGGGGCAAATAAATATTAAATCGCAAATGGAAACAACAGCTCAAGAATGGGATAGTTTATTAGCGAACCTGAATGCCACGAATGATGCTATTGAGCTACGTTTGCAGCAATGGCAAGAATTTGAGACAGCACGTGACAATTGTTTGGCTTGGATACGCAGCACAGACAATAAATTACATTCCATTGATCTGAGAGCCAATTTAGCAGAAAAGCAAGCACAATTAGAGGAAATTAGAGAACTTCAGGGTGAGGTTCGTGCTAAAGAGCTTGAAGTCGATAGTATAACAGAGAAAGGGCAGCTTTTGTCTAAAAACATATGTAACGTACGACCAACGGGCCATGAGCTTGTAACCAAATATCAACAGATTTTGTACAAGGTGAAGGAGCTGAACAATAGATGGCAGCAATATGTTACCACACACCAAGAATTCAGCAATGCAATTACCGATTGCCTTGGCTGGATTCAAAACATAAACAATAAATTAGACTATTGTGCTGATACTTCGACAGTGAACCAACAGGAGTTCGACAAGAAACTAGCCACTATACAAGATATGCTCTTGCTTAAGGACGAGAGCACAGCCAAGGTACTTAGTATAGTAGAGTTGGCACAGCATGTGCTGGCAAATACCGAGCCATCCGGTCACGATAGTATCAATGCTGATTTGGCGAATATACAAGACCTTTGGGCAAGGACCGCCCTACGTATTATGGCGGTCAAAACTAATTTGGATGAATCAATAACGCAATGGTCCGGCTTTTTGGAGCAAATACAAAGTTTGCGAAGCTATAACGATAATCTTGAGAGTATTATTCGTGATTTGTCTGAATTCCAATCGACAATGCCCGAAAAGCGAGCACAACTGGACCGTATCAAATCAACCGAAGAGAAAGCACGTGTGGAAAAAATTGAAGTAGATGCTTTAAAGATACAAGCCGCCGAAATGTTGGCAAGTGGACAGCAAAGCCAAGCTGCTCAACAGGCACAAAAAGCCCTGGAGCACTTCGATAAGCTGTTTTCCGATATTCAAAAGCTGATGGCCGAACGTCAAGATCAGTATAGAGATCATCGACTATTCAAGGAGGCCTATGATGATCTGGTTAGTTGGTTGAGTCGTGCACGCGAAAAGTTGCCAGCACTGAAGCAGAGTAGTTTAAGTGAAAAACTTGGCATTGAGAATGCTGTGCGTGCGACAGACGCGTTGCTCAATAAACAAGCACAAGGCGATCTCTTGTTAGAGCATCTAATACACACAAGTGATGTTGTGCTCTCAAGTACCGCTGCTCCAGGGCAAGAAATTATTCGTAATGACATACGCGCCCTGCGCGATAACTTCGAAAGTTTCTTCCGGCAATTGAACGAGCAAAAAGAAAATTTGGAATCGGTTACAGCGCAGTGGCGCACATTCAAAGACGAATACGAGCGTATTCTTGAATGGCTTCAACAAATGGACATACTCGTTAAAAATCATAAACTGAATCTTTGTCCAAATTTGGCGGAGAAAGAAAAACAATTGAATGATATGCGTGATATTTTGCAACGTTTGGAGAATGGGAAGTCCGATATCGATAAGTTCAATGCGTCCGCGGAAGGTTTGTTAAAGTCGCATCTGGACACATATGTTAACAATCAATTGCGGCATCTCAATTCAATGTATCAAGTGCAATTAAATGTTGCAAAAGATGTTCTGAAAAAGGTGCAAACAAATTGCGAGCAACACCGTGAATATAGCGAGAATCTGAAGGCAGCCAAAGATTGGATAGCAAATGCGAAGCAAGTAATCAGTGAGTGTAGCGATTCGAGCAATGCCAACTCAAAGGATTTGTTGCAAGAATGTTTGGAAAAAATTCAGAAGCTATTGCAGAACCGCGAAGTTGGTCAAAGTTTAGTCCATACAACGGTGAATTGCGGTGAGAAAATATTACGAAATACACGTTCCGATGGACGTGATTCCATCAACAGTGAAATTAAGGAGTTGCAAAACGATTGGGACAGGTTGGTTAAGAAAATGTCCACGGCAAAGGTGCAGTTAGAAACGAATTTATTGCAATGGGCCGATTACAATTCAAGTTATTCTCAATTGCAACAGTGGATCACCGATAGAGAGGCCAAACTGCAAGAGGTGGGCGAGGAGAAATGTATTAAAGCACGTAGACCTCAGCCTGGCTTAAGTTCCGGTCTGAATGAACGGAAAGCAAATTTGAGGCAGACAAATAATATTGTTCAAGACATCGTGTCATTTGAGCCAATGATACAATCAGTTACAACGAAAGCATCGGACTTAATGCAGGCAGCGCCAGCATCCGAAATCTCTAAAAAATACGAAGACTTGACAAAGCATGCGAAAACGCTGTATGAGAAACAAAAGACTACCATCGATCACTATCAGGCGTTGGTTGATGCAGGAAATGAGTTTGCGGCATGGTTGCGAAATGCAAAGGAGCGGTTCAGCAAATGCGCTGAGCCAACGGGAGACAAACAAGCTTTGGCTGAAAAAACACATCACTTGAAGATTCTACAAAGTGAAGTGCCAGATGGTCAGAAGAAATTGGCCAATGCCTTGGAGCAAGGAGCTATTGCATGTGAAAGTGCAGAGCCCGAAGACCGAGAAATAATCGAACAAGAGGTTGCATTGCTGCAAGAAGAATTCGATGCATACGTTGATGCTGTGAATAAAGCCATGAATAACTTAGAAGTCGGAATTGTGAAATGGTCTGATTATCAAGAGCAATACAACGATGCACTGGAGTGGCTTACGAAAACGGAAGAAACAGTGCAGTCGTATAACAAATTACAAGAGACATTGATACAAAAGAAGCAAAAACTCGAAGAATTCCAAGTGCACTTACAGGAGCTATTTGATTGGCAGAAGGTATTAGACACGTTGAACGTGAAAGCACAAGTCCTACTTGAAACTTGCTCGGACACACGCATTAGTAATGGCATTATGCAATTGACGACCAAGTATAATGCACTACTGACGCTAGCCAAGGAGGTAATGCGTCGCTTAGAATTACACTATCAAGAACATCAACAGCATCATACGCTATACGAGGAATGCCAAACGTGGATTGAAAACACGCGCGACAAGCTGAACGATTGCGAGGTGCTGCCCGGCACGTTAAGCGAAGTACAAATCAAGTTGAATACCGTGAAAAATTTGCGTCAGGCACTCGAAACAGCGCAAAATAAATTGCGTTATCTCTTGGAATTAAAGGAGAAGGTCATGATCAATACCGAGATGAACGGTGCTCAGAAAGTACATGAAGACACGGAATGCCTTAAACAAGACTATGAAAAATTGCTCGAAGATTTAAATGATGTACGCGCTAAGCTAAGCAATCGCCTCGTTAAATTGGAAGAACTGGCCAAGTTGTGCAAGTTGCTAACGACATGGCTTAATGAAGTTACACCTACGGTGCAGCCAAATTTAGAGATGTTGAATGATTTAAGCGAGAAACGTAGCATGCTTGAAAAATATCGAGGCATACAACGCGATATTATCGGCTATAGTGACATCAAGGAGCGTATAAGTACGCAACTGCAAGAAGACAATAGTCTCCATTGCGATGAGTTTGCGGCAGGCATTATTCGTTATGACGAACTTCAACAGAATGTTAATAAAATTATTGAAATGCTAGAAAATCAAGTAAACGATCATGAGAAGTATAAGCAGACGCTTAATGAGGCACAAGATTGGTTGCGTAAAACGTCGATTGAAATAGAGCAAATTTCTGACTGCCACGGCGAAATGGACCAGGTAAACCAGCGCCTCAGCCGCTTAACCGAAATTGAAAACGCAATGCCTGAGGGCAGGTCATTGATGAATGCATGCGAAGCTCTTAGTGATGCGGTAATTGCCACAAGCAGTAGTGTCGGGCAGGACGCCATACGGCAAGAGTTGAAAAAACTTGCAAATGAATGGGAGAAATTACAAGCATTGGTGAAAGAAACTCGCACAGATATAGAAAATTGCCTAGCATGCTGGCAGACTTTCCAGGATAAATTGGCCAAAATAAATTGTTGGATGGAAGACACCAGTAACCGTCTCAAGGGTTTCAACGCCAATGAGAACAGCACTGCAGACGACTTGATCTACATTAAGGTAAGTTTACTTGTTCATGCATTAGTCTGCTATCACTTCCCACATTATACTCTTAAAAACGAATCCATACCAAGCTGAACTATCCACTTGACAATTTTGAATGTATATCATTCGAGTAAATGTGTGTCGGCGGCAGTTCGAGTGCAATATTTAAATTTTTAAATTTCGTTCAATACAGAAAATGTTGGAGGATATTTCAAATAAGAAAGTAACTCTTGATGAGCTCAACGATATCTGTGAATCACTTATGGAGCAGAGTGCATGTCCACGCGTACGTGATCAACTGGTTGATACACAATCGAATTATACAAAATTGCTTACATCCGCGCAAGGTGAGTTTCTTATGGAGTTATTATTTTTTTTACTATTGATTTTGCTTAATATTTTTGATCGTCATTATTTTGACAGATTTGGCTGCAAAAATGGAACGAAATCTATCGGATCACACGGACTTTATAAACTATAAAAACGAGATGGAAGCATGGATAAGAAAAGCTGTAGATGTACTTGAAGAATGCGCTGTGACTGGCGATGAGAATGCTATCAATCATAATTTGGAAACCGCTACTGTAAGTGTTATTTGATTTTGTCTGAATATGTACAATACCGTTGAACTGTTTTTAGGCGCTTATGGCTCGACTACCGGAAGGCCAACAGCTGTTGTGCTTGGTGCAAGATGCATATGTGAAAGCATCCAATGTTACGACCGATGAACAACGCGCAAAGTTACAAGAAATGTTGAATCAGCTGCGAAAGGAATGGGATACTTTGAACCAGTCGATTAAACATCAAATCAATGAGCTGAAGCAGGCACAATTACGTTGGTCCGACTTTAGATTAAATAAAGACAAATTTAGCGCGTGGTTGGCTGCGACAGAGTCAATGCTTAGCACAGTGCCAACGTCCAAAGGTGAACTGACCGAAATGAAAGCATTGCTCGAACGCTACAAGATATTACTGCAAACTGATATCAAACAACATGGCATCGAATTGGATTCGCTTAAGGACGAGAGCAAGCAACTGCATGCTGCTGTTGATGAAGTGAATAAGCTGGATGAACGTTACAACAAAGTACGCAATGATTGCAACAACTGTTTGACTAATCTAGAGAATGAAATCGCAGACTATAACACATACCATCAAGGTTTACAAGATGTTGAGAAATGGCTTTTGCAAGTGTCCTTCCAGCTAATGGCACACAATTCATTGTATATCACGGACCGTAAGCAAACAATGGAACAGTTGAAACAGCATGAAGCGCTTTTCAATGAAATTCAACGTTACCAAGCTATAATGGACGATGTAAGTGACAAAGGTCACAATCAAATCAAACGCTATGAGACAACGTCGCCTAGCGTGCGTGCAACAGTCGAAGATCAATTGAAGAATATTCAAAATAGTTATAATTCACTGTTGCAAACATCGTTGCAAATTAAAAATCGTTTGTTGGACTCGTTGGCGAAATTCCAAGAATATGAAGACACACTTGAGAGCATAATGCAGAATTTAGGAGATTTTGAGCTCGCGATTGAGCAAGAGTTGGACGTACCGGCCACTACATTGGATATGGTGCGCAAGCAATTGTCATATGCACAGGATATGCAAGATAAATTAATAAATGAGAAGGGGCGCCTAACTGCAGCAGTGCAAGCTTGCGAATCAGCGTCTGCTTCTATTAGTCGTCCTAGTTCGCCACTAGAAACGGCTATGCAGACAATACCCGAGCGCGAATTGCAAGTGCGTGCGAAATTGGAAGATCTGCTGGATCAAGTAATTATGAGTGCTTCTAAAAATGAATTATTATTTTTGATGTATGATTTTTTACAATAGGTACAATCATCGATAGATGGTCTTGGTCTGTCTGTCAGTGAGCTAGAGCAGCAACAAAAACAACGTGCCGAACTCGACAATTGGGTAAAAAAACAGAAGGTTGCTGTTGCCGACTGGCTTACACTGCCCTGCAAATTACGACCAGAGGCTGCTAATCAAGAATTGGCTAATATGAAAGATCTTCTGAATACTATCGGGAATAAGCGGTCACAACTGGTTCTTGAAATGACTGGCTCATGTAAGTAAATGTTATTTATTTTCGTTCATTCAAATATTACATTTTGGTTTCATGGACTTAAAGTGGCTGGGGAGGAAACGGATCTGGACGACAATATTGACAAACTCGAAGCGGATCTAATGGAAGCTATAGCCAAAAAACAAAGCGGTCAAAATATCATCGAGGACTATCGTCAAGGCATTACCAATGTTCAGGCATGGTTTGATAATCTCCTTAAGCGTATGGATCTTTTGGACAAAGGTTCAGGCTTACACTGTGCCATGAAAACGAATGCCATAAACGAAATCAAAAGAGAATTCGATGAACAGAGTCCCTTGAAATTACAAGAACTTAAAGCAAAAGCTGTACAAGTTGGTGATGTGATTAGCAACTTAGATGGTCAACAAGTTGAAGAGCAGATGAAGTCATTAGATCGTCGCTATGCTGATCTGGAGAAGCGTATTGACAGAAAGGCGCAATTACTCGATGTAACAAATAAAAGCATCGAAGCAGTCAAGGGCGAAATTGAACAACTACAAGATTGGGTGAAGAGTACAATGGCTGATTTGAACGAACCAAAATCATTAGGCTATGATATAAATGCGGCAAAGGACAGAGAACAGCAAATTAAAAACTTAATGAAAGATTCTGAAGTAAAACATTCGTTGACGAATGCACTGGAAAAGCGCCTTGGTAACTTAGCATCTGAACTGGAACCCTCCGAATACGCGTTGATAGAGGGTCTCTTACGCCATTTGAACGCCGATCAACGCAATCTCTCCAACCTACTGAAAGATGAACTCGATCGTATCTTGGATGCAATTAAAGTGCGCAAATCCTTCGAGAACGATTTACAAAATGCACGCACATGGCTGAAAGAGAAAATCGCCGAAGTACGTAAATTACCATTGTACCACCCATTGAGTTCAATTGAAATTGAAAAGTGCCTCAATGAAAGCAAGAAACTTGATAATGATGCTAAACAATTTAATGACAGTGTTCTGAATGACTTACAACGCCAAGCCGCGAATATAATGAAGGACTGTACAGAGGATGAAAAGGCAGCATTGGCAGCAATTCTGGATGAGATAGATGGCGATTACCAGATACTGAAGAATGAAAGCAATAAGCGTAATAATGCATTAGCAGATCTATTGAAAGGACGTACCGAATTTGAAAATTCAATGAAAGATTTCAATTCATGGCTTGATGAAGTGGACGGGGCCGCTAAAACTGATATACGTGCTAAAGGTTTACCAATGTTAGAAGAGCAATTGGCACGCTGTGAAAAACAACGCAAGGCAGTTGAAGATAATGCAGTTCGTTTAAATGATATTGCCGAACAAGCCAAAAGCATTTTACCAACCTTGAGCAATCCAGACAAATTGAAGATGAATGATTGCATTAAGGCTGCCAAAGATCGGTATGGGAAAATTAAAAATTCCCTGGATGATCGCATTGGCAGTCTTAAGGATAATATCAATCAACATAAGGATGTCAAAAACAAGCTGGCACAATGTTCACAGTTTCTAAATACAGCACAGCAGCGCTTGCGAGAGTTGAATAAACCGATTGGTTCTCGCATTGAAGATGTACAAGACTTGCTCCACAATTACGAGACCTTGTTGCAAGAGCTCAAAGATAATAAATCAAATATGTCGGAATTACCAAGCGATGATTTGCCCGAACTCCACAGTATACTAGCACAACAAGATGACATGATCAAACTGATTGAAGATCAATTGGCTCACTTGAAGCAGCTAATCATTTTGCGGGAACAATTTATTGCACTCATAAACGAAATCATTGCATTCATAATGAAGTACACTGATGTAATAATAGATATTGAGAATTCGCCAGACAGTTTGGCCGACAAGATCAACCAATATAACGATGTGATTGCTAAAATCCAAGATTGCGAGGGTCTACTGGCTTCTGCCAATGATAAGGGCCAACAAATAGCATCTGAAGGCTCGGCAGCTGACCAAAACAGCATAACTGAGCAATTGGTATCGCTCAAGAGTCAACTACACAATCTTCGTAAAGCCGTTGAATCACAACGTCAAAAGCACCAACAACTTCTACAACATCACAAACGTTTAGCGGCGGACTTGACAGAAATCATTGACTGGCTGCACAACAAGGAAGGCGAAGTCAAAAGCCGACCATTGTTGGAACGAGATCCAGTATCAGTGGAACAAGAATTGCATAAGCAGAATGCATTGGCCACTGAAATAAATAATTATCTACAAAAATTCCATAAAATAAACGATGAGATCCAGACGGAAATGGGCATGCCCAGCTCATTAGTGGATTTGTTATCAGAGGGCCGCTCATTAGTCGCTTCGCTGCCACATGAAATTGAGGAACGTGAAAACTATTTGAAGAATAATATGAAATCGCGATTAGACTATATGCAGTTGGTGGTTAAATTTAATGATTGGGTACACGCCGCTGAAACTTTGTTGCAAAATAGTCAACATGGTATTGATTTTGAAAATTTGCCAAGCATCATTGACGAGCATAAAGCCTTCTTTGGCAATGAAGCCAGTGTACGCAATTTGGTGCACAAGCAGCTGCAAGATGCTGCCGATAACATTTGGCCATCATTAAACAACTATGAACAAAATGAACTATCGGCTGAGCTGGCGCAATTCCAAACAAAATTAACTAATATATTTAGTCTTGCGAAAACACAGCAAAATGATTTAGAGAAGTCATATAGCAATTGGCGTGATTATTTGCAAGCAGTTGAACGCGTTAAAGGTACAATTGAACGTAGCAGCTTCAGCGATGAACCAGCACAAACTCTCGCTGCGTTACATTTTAACATACAAAAGCTAACGCACGCCATTGGCAATATACGAGTAAGTGTTGCTTCTCAATTCAGATTACTTGCTGCAAGCTAAAACTTTTTTTTTTTTTGCTGCACAGAGTCAATCAAGTGATTTGGATCTGGTTAACCAAAAAATGCAACAGCTGATACGTGAAGCCGAACCAAGAAGCCGTCAGGCAATTGAAAGCGATAATAGAAAATTAAATGATCTTTGGCAAGATTTGATTATGGGTTTGGAACAACGTTGTGAATTGATGCAAAATGTCGCCAAAAATTGGGATGAGTTTGAAAATTCTCTGCACAGCAGAGAAAAATGGATTTGTCGTTTAGAAGATAAATTCCGAAGCATTGATATGGTGGTTCGATCAAGAAGACACCTAGACGAAGCCAAGCACACGATTCAGGTAATATTCTTGAAAAAAATGCATAACCAAAACTGGACATTGGTTGGCTAAATAACTAATTTGGGCTTTTCATTTGTAGGAAATACAAGCAGAATTCGAAAAAATTAATGGCTTGGAAAAAGAAATTGAGAAGCTTTCAAACCCAGTTATTGCATTCCTAATGGACGCACATAAACCATCTGCAGAGACACTCAAATGTAAAATGAATAGCATGGCTGATCAAAAAACAAAGTGAGTACAAATTGTATTAGCAAAACTATTCATGTTATCAAATACTATGTTTCCATATTTTTCAAAACTTATCAAATTATGTTTGGAATTTTAAATCCGCCAGTTAAAAAATTGTCGGTTGTACCGGTTTGTGCTTACCTATGCAACAAATTCAATACTTTTCAGTAATTTTCTTTTTTTCGTTTTTTTTTTTTTTTTTTTTTTAAAACA
>JXPQ01032285.1:0-12925 GCA_001014675.1 Ephydra gracilis
CAATAACGCGGAAGTTGTCCAGCCCCTCCGGATGCGTTATATGCAATAGTTAGTGGAAGTTTGTTGCTTTATTTAACAGCATGAAGCAATATATGGGTCGAGTTATCATTGTGAAAGTATTTCGACGTTTATTTGGAAAAACTCCTCAACTCCAAGCTCGGCGGGCTGTTGAATATGGGGAACTTAGTGCTAATTGTGCTTTATTTANTTAGTGCTAATTGTGCTTTATTTAACGGCATGGGCCAATATAAGGGTCATTTGGAAAATTTTCGACGTATTTTGATTTATATGTGAAAAAACTGCTCATGGCATGTCACCTCATCCATAATTTTAACCAATAACGCGGAAGTTGTCCAGTCCCTCCGCGATGTGTAATATGCAATTGTTAGTGGAAGTCTGTTGCTTTATTTGACAGCATAAACAAATATAGGGGTCGAGTTATCATTGTGAAAGTATTTTGACGTATATTTGGATAAACTGCTCAGGGCTTACGACTTCACCCAATATTTTACCGTATAACTCGGAAGTCGCCGAGCCCCGCCGAGATGTTCAATATGGAGTAGTTCGTGCTAATTGTGCTTTATTTAACGGCATGAGCCAATGTAGGGGCCGACTAAATCATATGCGAGGTTTTGTTGTATGTATACGTTTGTAACACCAGCGTCTCCAGGTTTCCGGATGCTGTTTCTTCTGGGTGTTACATACGCATGACCAAAACTAAAATTGCCAATTTCATATGAATAAAAACCAATTTCCACCTGCTTGTTGCAGTTGATGAACCGGTCTTAAATACTTCTGACATACTTTTCAGCATTTGAATGCCAATTTTTATTTCATTTCTGCCAGAATGCAACTCGATTTCAAAAACTGAGTAATTATATTTGTGTAAGACGCTAAATATTGTCTCGGATTCTACATCTAGTGATAATTGGCTATTTATTATATATTTAATAAATTGGTGTTTCTAATTTATCATGTTAATACCTTGTAATAGAATATGAAATGAAAATACATATGATTTTATTATACCTTTATGAGTAGACTAGTTTTGTTGTGCAGATCCATGAATCAATTTTTTGGGAAAGTTGTTATAAAACATTCCCACATTCATAAAACATTTCTTATGAAAGCTAGAATTTGTTTGCTCATATCAAAATATATCGCTTTAAAGTTGTCTATCATTTTATGTTACATTTAGTTTAAAGCTACTGAAATATAAATATTGCTGTTACATATTTCAATCGAATTATTTGAATTCAATTATTATTGTTTTGTATAGAATATAAGTCCAGTGTATTTTGTCATAGAGACAGTCATTTTTATCTGTTAAGTTTAAGTCATACCAGTAATAATTTCCACTATATGTTATGCAAAGACTAACAATTGGACACAAACTTACGAAATGTTTTAGTTCGAATAGATTTAGACTTCTTAGCATACCTCCTACAAAGTGATAAGTTCAGGAATGATCTATATACGTGGATATGTGTTTATACTTCGATTGTACTGAAATTAGAATAAAATTTAGGTACATTCCTCAAATTTTGCATTGACTTTTAATTGTGATTGTGACTCATAACTTATACTTGAAAATTGTTCTGATCGACAGTGTGGTACGTGTACGTATATAATGATGAAGTAATAGCATATGTGTGGAATGCAATATATTTACTTATTTAGATATCTTGAATTGAAGAATTTTTTAAGGAAAGAAAGAAATTAAAGTGTGTTGAAAGAAAATTTTAAGCGGTAGGCGCTTTACATTGACATGTGCTTTGGGCACCAATATTTTTAGCTTGCATATCATCTAAAACCAGCGCACGCATGCGCCTTGGCCCACTCAGCACCCCAAACAAGTGATATAATTAATAAAAATAACTATTTTTATTATTCTCTCCAAGCTATGGTAAATTAAGTTATGATTCCTTAACATTAAACATGGTTGACATCCACAATATCCCAGAAATATAAATAAGTTAATTAAACACTGTTTACTGATCAGAACTATTTATAATATAATGCCATTGTCGGCATATATTTATAATTTTTCCGTAATTTTCAGCATGATTGGGTAAATACCTTTCAATGCCCGCCTATATTTTTTTGTATTTCAGTAATAAAATTTTATGTTTCAGATAACAAAATTTCTAAATAATGGACTCGGAGGAGTCTTCTGCTTCAAATTCATCAAATTCGTCATATTCGTCACATCCGTCTTCACTTGCACAAATCCCAGAGGAGGTGGACAATGATCCAAGTGGAAGTACACAATGTGGTGAAGGCGGAGAGTCACAAATAAACACTATTTCATCAAGTAATTTGGAATTGCTTTCGAAGTCAGAGTCTGATTCTTCATCTTCATCATCATCTTCAACATCAAGTGAACATGAAAATGATAATAAAAGTCATGCTGATGTTAGTGACGAAAATGCAACAAATAAAGAAATTTTAAGAAGAAGCAGCAGTCAGGAAAGCGATCAGTTGTTAGCAAATAAGTCTCCACATAGTTCCAGAAAGTCGAGTACATCATCAAATGAAAGCCGTAACAAATTTGATCAAGAAGGTGATTTAAATATAAGCCATGAAGATTTAAGTGATATAAGTGATAATGACATTGATAAACGGCAAACTACTGCAAATACAAATAAATTCTTGCCAGAGGAAGTTTCATGCATATCATTTTCGAATGCTAAGTCAATTTGTCAAGATATGGAAAATGTTGGCTGTACTAATCCTAATGGCAATGAAATTTGTTTAATAGATGAAAATGTACGTTTGTATGAATATAATCTATAACAATTATTAATCTTTCAATGTATAAGTTGTTACCTTTTCTTATTTGCACACAGAATCGTGATAATCCAGAGATAAAAACAGCGAATGAAAAAGTTAATCCAAT
Source organism: Ephydra gracilis (assembly GCA_001014675.1). Classification (NCBI taxonomy): domain Eukaryota; kingdom Metazoa; phylum Arthropoda; class Insecta; order Diptera; family Ephydridae; genus Ephydra; species Ephydra gracilis. The sequence goes on from JXPQ01032285.1 coordinate 2,900, forward strand.
GTCAAAGGATTGCAAATCCAGCTCATTAGTAGAATTAGTCAAAAGTCATGACGAAGATGCTTTGGATTTTGAAGCGGAAGAAGGAGAATGTGCAGATATATGCAAAGAAGAAAATGAAAAGAAAAATTATGATGAAAGCAATAAAAAATCACACGAAAAGTCAGACGGAGAAGCTGACGATGGCGAAGAGTTAGAGGAAGGAGAAGTTTCTGATGAGGACGATAAGCGCCCCGAAGAAAATGAACCAAAACCGGTTTGTCGCTTTTATACACGTGGTCAATGTACTTGGGGCATGAGTTGCCGATTCTTACACCCAGGGGTCACAGATAAAGGAAATTACACAATGTTTGAAAACATGGTTCGCTCTGTGCCTGTATCCCAATCAAATATTGGAATAAGGGGAACTAGTTATGGCACACATGTAGCAGACTTCCATGAATACCGCACCGACCGTCCAGCGATACACCATCGTGCTGGATTACACCCAGCCACAAATCTATTTCCACCTCATACTGAGCAAAGGAATTTGATAACAGAGGTCCCAGTTGTGGTCGAGAATGCTTGGGAACGTGGGTTACGAACTGCAAAAGAAATGATGCGCAAAGCAAATAAAAGAAAGGAGCAAGATATGGATTTTGACGAAAAGAAAATGAATCTGGCCTTATCTCCAGATGATGTAGAAAAAGATGGATACTATATTAAAGAAAGGGAAAGAAATTCCCCACCCGAGGTGAATAAACCAATGTACTTTGCCAAAACATATTTTCCTTAATTTGTCATTTTAGTATAATATATACAGCCCTCCTGACCGTTTTGGGCGTTCAGGACATGGACCAACCCCAATGTTTGATGAAATTGATCCTTACGGACGTAGTGCTCGTTATAGAGAATTACCTCCACATCGAATGCCCCATTATGAAGATGACCGACGTGTTCGTCCAACTCGAGAAGTTATTGTTCAACGAGTCGAACCTGGAGGACGTGGTGACGAATGGAATGATCCCTGGATGCGTTCAAAATCACCAGGTGCACGAGGAGGTTCACATGATCGGAGTGAAAAGAGACGAAGGGATCATCACAGCTATAGTAGTAACTCTTCATATTCTAGCTCAAGTAGCTCCCAGTCTGATTCTAGTTCCGATACAAGTCGATCACCGAGCTCTCCCGATAATAGACGTCGATACAGTAACTCACACATTTCTCCAGCAATCCCTCGTAGGCAAGGAAACCGCGTTGAGAGATCCCCTAGTGTGCAACACCGTCGAGGACGTCATTCTCCAGCGAGTACGTTAGAATTTTTATATGATATATAAAATAGAGTATATTATACATATAACTGAATATTTGGTTTTAAGTTTTTTTTTTTTTCAACAAGTAAAAAAGGCAAATCAGCTCATCCGAACTCTCAACCTTAACATATATTCTTGGCACATATTCTAACAAAATAGTTAAGAAATTTCCTCGAAGAACATTAATAAAACCCATTTTCAATCCCAGTTTTGGTACAGAGATAGATTTCATTTTGAATATTTCTTTTTTCCACTTTTAGGTATCAAGTTTGCTGGAAGTAGGAGACACGGGAAGATATCACCAGTTGCGACAAGAACTTCCTTTAGTCCCGTTCCAAAAAGAAAGAAAATATCACCTTATATTAATAAAAAGTTTTATTCAGAAAAAAACAAAATTAAGCGACGTCAAACAACGAGCTCATCTGGATCAGGTAATTGTGTAATTTTTGTCCACGTCGCCAATTTATTGCGAAATTTATACTATTTTAGTCCATATGTTTGTAGCACACAGAAAAGGTGATCGCAGACCTACCGAAATATATACTGTATTTGATCTTTCCATTCGTCCGTCCATCATCAAAATCTAGAGCAAACGTGTTCAGCTAGGCTATTTGGTACCGATCGGAATAATATTTGTGTTTAAGATTAAATTTGCCTCGATTTCGTGTTCAAAACGCTGAAATTGTTTACTAATTAATGTGTAAAAGTGGGCAATATCTGATCAACTTCAGAAGTACACCCAGTAACAATATGAGTGTTAAATTCAAATAAGGCACAAAAAGCGATGTATAAAAGAAGAGAGTAAAGATTACAAATGATAAACAATTTAACTACTCAAAATGGCCGGCAACAACTAAAATTCAGAAGGACTGGCTACATGCCTCTATAGAAAAGAAGGTTTTATTGAAATGAACCCACAAATATCATCAAATCCTAATTGCTTTGACATTGATTTATAGGTATTTGTGATTCAAACATAAATTTGATCGGATGGTGTTCAGGGGTATCCCTTGTTCAGCTATTTGGTAATAATTGAAGTTTTTGTTAAAAATTATGCCAAATTTCTCCGAAAACCAATATGCGTTGATGAAATTTTGAGATTAAGACGATACGGATGTTACCAATATCAAAAATATTCATGATTCGAGTAAATTCAGTACGACCAGCTAACGGACACGGGATGTATTTATATTTCTGGAATATAAAATAATAAAGATTTTTAAATGAAAATGACTGTTTTTCAAAATATTCCACTTGATGTTCAAAAGACTGTTGCCTTTGTTCAAGCCATTTTTCATAGCACCTTTTTATTCATCTTCCGACACTTGTAAAATATGCATCTTCGGCACTCGTCAATCGGTGACCACGCAGTTTGATGGTTTATCCCTGAGTTTATCGACACATTCCCTGAGAACAGTTTTAAAATAAAATCTTCCGAAATTTATATTTCTTGTTTAAACAAAACGAAATAGAAATCGTACATCAAAACAGTTCCTATCTTTTCGAGATGATAGAAATAAAAATGTCAATAAAATAAAACAAAGGACAAGAGTGGAACACCTTCAATCTAGTAGCTCCTAAAATATTCTGAGGCGACGTATATCGTGTCGACATAAACGAGTGTTACTGTTCTGACGTGTTTATTTCATTATTTTTTCCTATAAAGTAATAGCTTTCTACAATTGAAAAATTACCTCTATTCTTTGTAATTGTTACTGTTATACAACAATAATTATAAAATTATTTGAATGCCATGGATCAAGGTGTTTTAGGAATCATTCTCTTTCGGTAGAAACTAGACTACCGTCGATTTCATTCATCATGAGCCTTTCGTTCTTTTATTTATATTTATTTTATTAATTGCATCGATTCCTATTTTCTGTTGCAGCCTCCTCCTCAGGATCAAGCGGTTCGGAATCTGATTCTGAGTCAGGTTCATCATCGACTGAAAGCTCCCATTCAAGGAAACTTTCGCCGGTAAAGCGTTCGCGCGTGCAGGATAAATCTATGCAACCCCGTAAACATACCAGAAAACGTAACCATACCATTTATATTTATTTATAACAAAATCTTGTTAATTACTTTTATTCTAGCGGAGACCAATCAAAAAAGATCGCCAATATCCATTGAAATAAAAAAACCTGTGACAGTTGGAACTTCTGCTCTAGTGTCTCCAACAAATTCTTTGTCATCTGAAAAGGATAATAAAAAATCGAGACGTGAAGAGCTATTAAAACAACTACGTGCAGTTGAAGACGCAATTGCTAAAAAACGATCAAAGTTGTCGTAATTATTCTTTTTATCTAACTTATGAATTTGAAAGAAATAAAAGTTTCTACTCAATATGTTCATCCTATCTGACTTATATCAATATTGTCCATTAATAAAGTTTTTCAAATTTTTGTGTTTATGATGTTATTTTTGTCTAATTAAAATCGTTTTCGCAAAACAATTGTACAAAACATGTAAATGTAAGTTTTTCAATTCTCAAAATTCAGTATTGATTTTGAAATTGTAGACAAGGTAATAAACGCTTTATTATAAATTATAACTTTTCCCAAAATTGGGTTAAAAGTTTTTACGTGAGTTCCTTTTTCCAATGTCATTTAACAATTTTGTCATCATGCTTTCGCACGAAATTACTTTAGATCTGTGACATATATGGAAGTAAAAACTATCGAATGAAAATGGTGCTCGAATTCAAAGGGTATAATGCGATTTCAGGATTTATAATTTTTATTGTTTTTTTTTTTATAAAGTTGTTCAAGTACAAATTCCGATAAAAGTCAATTGGATNTTGTTCAAGTACAAATTTCGATAAAAGTCAATTGGATAAGTTTCTTATATAATAATATATACATAACTCTAACTCGGAAATTTCACAGCACATAAGGCGTAGTTCATATTAATTAAATTGCTCTTAAAGTTCTTGATTAAAAAATATGAAACTTTATAATGATCGAATGGATCAATTTTGATTTTAGGTACAAATATGGAAGTGTTTTTCTGTAAGAAAAATGTTATCCAATTGCTTTTAGTATTTTTTCATGAATGAGTTATATATGTTAAACAAGTGTCGATCGGGCATTTTTGAGATATTGCACTTTTCATCTACATTTTGGAAGCCGTATACTCGGGATTTTCGAACACCCAATAAATTTTTAATATGCTTCAAATCGTCCTGAAATTCTATTCAGCAATTTAGGGTCCACCGGTACAGTTAGTTTGACGGCATTTCAATTTTAATCGGAGAATATTGGAAACCATATACTNTCAGAATTTCCGCACCTCACATATGTTAGAATTTTTATACACGTCGCCAATGAAATTCGTTTGTATGACGAGCGTCCTGAGACCTATCAAAATATATACCGATAACATCTCCACAGAAATTTATTTAGATATGTGGCTACCAAACATGGCTATGGCTAACTATGGAAATTAGGGATACCTCCAGTACACCTATGTAGTCTCAATAAAGGCTAAAGTGCTTAATCTTGCATTTGTTACATTTAAATTTTTCAAAATTCCAGTATTAAGTGAACACATATAATAAATGTACGTACTATTCATTCATTCAAATCAAATTTGCCATAATTAACTAAATGAATCCAGAGTAATTTAAGGTACTGGGCTTCTCCGGTTCTTATTTAAAAATCAAGCGACGTGTATTACGCTGCTGGCCTAAGCCGACTGTCACCTCTTTACTTGTTTTTTATTGAATCTGTTTAAAATGCTGATAAGTGATCAAATCGCAAAACCTTTGTAATTTTTTGGGGTGTTGTTGTTTCGTGTATAATTAAAGTTTTATGAATATAGCATCGAGGCCCATGGTATCTTCAATTTTCTTTTTAGTTTAATCTACCCATTGTATTTTAGATTATTATTTGGTTTAATTTTATAAGAGCAGCAGTATGTTCAAGGGTTTGTGTTCGGATGACACAATGGAATATTTTTGTTGTGTGATTTGTATCTTTTCAATATTAAAATCAAATCATGTCGGTTTGTTAATGATTGTATAGAGCAGACTCCACTGTAGAGAAAACATACTATTGATCAATATTGCTTTTTAATATTACTAACTACTTAATACCTTATTTTTTATAAATAACTTGTGTGTGTAATGCGATTGCATGTTTTACAAGGAAGTGGAATCGCCATACCCATTGAACAAAATGATATCAAATTGGCATATTTTGAAGATATTCAATTAAAGTTGGAATATTTAGGTAATATGGAATAGGAATAAATTTCTTTGTTTATATCAGTAGTCGACAAAATCTCGGATGCATCAAATATCCAAAAACAAATTAGGCAACAGTTTCGCTCGACTCTAGTGTTGCGGCGCTGGACATAATTATAGCGCTTGTGATAGGTGAAGAAAATTTTAGTATCTCAATAGATTTATGGCAAAAGATTCGAGAATTCGATTTAAAGCATCCGAAAACAACCACGTATTAGATCATAGAACGACACTTTGCCACTTGCAGAACCCATGTACTTGGATTTTTTCCCAAGACCTCAAGCGATGTTGAACATGACTTAAATAGATCTTAAAGTTTTCTTACTTACTTAATTGGCCACTACAATTTGGTACAAGGCTCACAGGCCTCAGTGATCTTGTGGTGGCATTCTTCGCAATGTCTTGCAATTTGGCGGCACTTCCGGATCTTTAGTATTGATACATCAATTACTAGCCAGTCACTCCAACTAGGATTGGTCTTCATCTTCGTCGAGTACCCCTACTCGAATTGGAATCAAACACGACCTGTTGCAGATTCATCCATACGATGATTATCACCTGTTCAACGTAGCCGCTGATTTTTTGTCTGTTTGACTATGTCAATAACGTAGAGATCATACAGCTGGTGAATCCACCGGGTTCGCCATTCACTATGATTGAAGTAAGGACTACGTACCTTACGTAGGATTTTTTTTTCGAAAACATTCAGTGCTTGCTCATCACCTTGTATAATTTGGTTTTCATTTTCCGAGAGAGGGCTTGTTTACCCGATTGCTGCCTAACGCTACATTTACGCTGTAGCCTACGTAAAGAAAGTCCTTAACCACTTCGAACTTGAAGTTTTCCATTTCAATAGATTCTCCTAGGCTAGGAACTTTACACGTTGACACAGAGTGCTTTGTCTTGTTCTCGTTATTGGTGGACTCATCTTTTGTGCTTCTTCAGCAAATTCAGAAAATGCGGCGATAACTTCGCGTCTATTCCAGCCAATAATGTATACAACATCAGCGTACGCGAGAGGTATCACCCTCTTGTAAAAAATTTATCTCTGTGCTTTAAGCACGCCGCACAGATAATTTTCTCCACCATCAAGTTAAAGAAGGGATCACCCTATTGTAAAAGATTTACCGATGTACTTTAAGCACGCCGCACAGATGATTTTCTCCACTATCAAATTGAAGAGGTCACAGGATAGCGAATAACTTTTTCTGAAGCTCAGTTTGGCGTCAAAAGTTTCTGTCGGATTGCTAGAAATCTTCTCTATCCCTATAACCTAGGTGAGCTCTATACGGAGAGCCAAAGGCAGCCTTAAAATCTACAAAAAGGTGGTGTGCATTGAATTGCTTCTCCTGGGTCTTCTCCATGATTTGGCGCAACGTGAAGATCTTGTCGATGGTAGATTGACCAGGCCTGAAGCCACACTGATAAGATCCGATTAGCTTTTTTACAAACGGCTTCTGTCTCACATCGCACACTTGGCAGGATCTCGTAGGCGTGGTTCAGGAGGCTTATGCCACGATAGTTCGCGCAGTTTGTGGCATATCCCTTCTTCCACACAGAGCATCCAATCGTTCGGCATGCATTATTGTGACCAAATCTTGCAGACCAGATGGTGCATGTAATTAACCTCCTCGTCACCAGATTTATTTTTCAAATCAAGTGGAAGGCCATCCGGCGGCCTTATTTGACTTGAGCCGTTGGAGCGTAATGATCATTTTTTCACGGTCATGTTGTGGGACCAGATTAGACTTTCGAGCGATTGTTGTGGTTGGACTTGAATATTCAATGGCGGCATTGTGGGTGGCATCGTCATTATAAAAAAACTTTTATAAAAAAGTGCCCCTCATAAGCTTAGCGGGCCTTTGACATCAGTTATCAGAGTATCATTTGAGTCTTTGCAGAAAAAAGCCCCCTTCCCTCATACGCTTCATATTTTCAAAGAATTTTTGATCCTCGTTGCTACTACAATGCATCTCGATTTCTTCACACTGCCCTTTTATGAACTCATGTTTGTCGCGGTATATCTTATAGAGGAAATGAGTTGCGGTGGATCTCATGCTATGGTATGCGGCGTTCTTTTCAACTACTACTTGTTGGCGATCTTCGTCATACCACGTGAGATTTACGGTCTATGTGACCTAATCTTCTCTTCAGCTACAGTTCGGAAACTTTAAAAAATGTTTCGCAACTGCTCGTTGACATTAGAGGCTGTAGGAGGTTGAAGGAGGAGTTCATGAAGACGGTGGGAGAACGCTGCTGCAGTCTCTTGCNCTAATCTTCTCTTCAGCTACAGTTCGGAAACTTTAAAAAATGTTTCGCAACTGCTCGTTGACATTAGAGGCTGTAGGAGGTTGAAGGAGGAGTTCATGAAGACGGTGGGAGAACGCTGCTGCAATCTTTTGTGATTGGAGGCTCTGGACCACAAATTTGCGTTGCAGTCAACGCATTCTTACCTTGGTAGCGATAGTGGTCAGAGACGTTGGTGGCACCACGTAGTGTTTCCACATCTAGAATGCTTACCTCAACAGAGGATATCAGTCTAAAGCCGTTATGGCTTGTCTTGTCGTATAGACTGAATTTTCCAAAGATACCTTTCCTTGCATACTTTTGTATCGAAATCGCCAATAATTTTAACGTCGACTTTTACGCCTTTCTCGTGGAGAGTCTCCAATCAGTCAAAGAAGGTATCTTTGTTATCGGATGGCAGCAAGTCGTTCATCCACTGCAGTGAACCTCGTTTCGTAGCCTCTTACCTACTGCGAAGTCGCACCCGAACTCGTGCCTTGAAACATGTTAGATGTCATAGAACTTTCGCTTTACAGAGCCCTAATTTTAATAATTTCGATGTTATTAAATAATTTGGATTTATTTTTTTCTGATTCATCGGATACTTCTTCCTCATTCCTCCTTGGTTTTTTCACTAAGGTTGTTTTGGCACCTAGCACATAATGCTTTTGGGTCATAAACCTTTTCTCGATCGGACCGTTATTAATATGTGCACCGGATGGATTGTCGAAAATGCCCACTATATTAGTTCAAAATAGTAACNTGTCGAAAATGCCCACTATATTAGTTCAAAATAGTAACGATGAACATAACTTCGTAGTGATTATGTTACAGAATTGGTCATTAAAGTAGAGATTCACTTCATTGTAGGTAATTTATGCCTTTATATTTTCACGAATTTCAATTAGAATTTCCTCAAGGAGGCTTTTAAAAGGGTTGTATTCTGCAATCGTATCAAAAGCAGATTTTATTCCTTTGCCCACTTTGACACTTTCTTCAGTATGATCTCCTAAACAAGCATTCAACATGACTCCAAGCCCTCTTGCACCACTCAATTACAACGAAATCTAACTTCCGTTCTTTGTACTACTTTTTGGTAAGGAATGTGTAACACTCGTTTAAGTAGGCTTTCACTGTGTGGTTATTATATTCAAATAAATCTGCACCAAATATTGCTGGACTTCCGTTAGTGCAATACCGTTTTGCCATTGGCCATCCCAACTTTTTGTCATTTAAAGAAGATTAAATATGAATAAGAAATATACATATTTCAGACATTGTATGCCTGGATAAAATGACTTCTGCAATGACAATAATTTTTTTTTATGTGGCAAGTCCATTGTTACCTTATACACTCTTTTTGCGGCACAGTTAAATTTTTTTACACATTGCCTAGACGCATCAAAGTGGTAAATAAAATTTGCATCCTTCAAAATTCATAGGTGTTTAAACAGAGCCCTAAAAGTTGTATCTTCCCAGAGAAAAATTGCCAATATGTATGTGAAATTTGTTCTTGCTTAAGATTGTATGAATTTAAAATAAGTCTTTTGACCCCTTACTTGACTAAGTAAAATCTTTCGTATGTGGTGAACAATTTCATCTGCCCTTTATACTTTAACATTATTCAGTGTAGTTCCAGTAAACTTATATGTTGTGCAGGATTCAAAACTGCAGTATGCATATGCAGTACTATCGCCTTTTTATATGTTCGTTATGTCTCCCGTATAATAAACTGCCAGATTTTCCGGTTTGACATTTTGCTACACATCACCTGTTTAATTTCGCTATCGGTCAAAGAATATTCACAATCATATATATTATATTTATGTCTTTTATAAGTTTTCAATATTGAACCTGCGTCATATCCATAACGAAGTGGTACTTCTTTTGAAGTAATTGGGTTTGTGATTTATTTCAGGTAACTCAATATTAATATTTCTATATGTAGTATCGAATGGCCCTAAAGTTCTATCTTTACCACCTGTAACAGATAAATTTATAAGCTTAAACCGGAAATAACCGTTTTTGATCTTTCTTTTCACTGATTAAAATATTAATAATTTTAAAATCAACTTCTATTATTCAACTAATTATTTAAATAATTAGTTTTTTCTTTAACTTATGTAGTCAAATAATTATTTCTATGCAATTTTCAAACTTTTTTAAAAAATTAAATCGAAAATAGTAACAGAACTGTTACAATACTTA
>JXPQ01032529.1:3475-15708 GCA_001014675.1 Ephydra gracilis
ATTGTGCTATCTTCTGTTCCCTGGAAGAAGTTGGGATGCGATAGATTAATGACATACTTTAATTTTTTTTAAATTGCTTTCCTCGATGAATGAATAGGTCATGAAAATGTAATGAAATTTACTTTCATGGGTGAGAGAACAAGCTGGAGCCACAAAAATTAGCATTATCAAGTGAAATATCTTATTCTTTTAAAGCTTATACACATATATACAGTTTGCTAAGGTGGACTGCAGGAGAATTTTAACCACTTAAGCAAAACATATTTTTTATTTATTTATTATAACAATAAATAATGAAAATGCCAAGCAAAACTAGAATTAAGTTGTGTTTTACTCATTTTAATTTGGATTAATACATTACTGTACGTTGTTTTAATAAGATGTATACTTTCAAAAATGATAGGGGTGAAATTAAAGCCCTTATCACCTTCTTGGAAGTTCCCAAATAATAAAATGGTTGTGATTAGTACAAAAAGTTGTTGCTTTTCTGTTAATAAGACAAGCATTATAAGCCCCAATCAATGAATCCATACATAGATTCAACGTTAGAACTGTAAATAAAAATTCAAATCCAATTCACTCTACTTATGTCATTAAATAATATACTTATGACATTAACAATATTTCCTTTACTTCGATAAAATAAATATTATAAACATTAATGTATAGTAATGATAATTGCTTGACGGCCAAGTTTATTCAACTGTTGCTTTTGGTCCTATTGCATTCAGAAGGGTATCAAGCGATGTAAGCGGGGTCATGCTTATGTTTTGATGAATAACTGTAGAGTGTGTAGCGCATGTGGCATACCGAGTAGTCCTTCCATTTTTTTTTTTACTTTTGCCTAAAAGAAACACCTTAATAAATTTTTTCACAGAAATTCATAAAAACAAATTACCAAATACTTCGAGTATCGATAGCCAAACTCGTTTTTTAAACACAAATATTATAAAAACGAAAACGCCAAGCAACACATTGAACGAGTCGCTAATCGCCCAAAAAAATGTTTTTTTGTGATCATAGAAAACAATACTTAATAATTCCAATAACCACGTGATACCCATTACAATAAAAAGTTTAGTATTCATTGCAAATCGCGCTTTGTCAAGAAAAAAACGACGCCTTAAAACTGGCTTTTCAGCGTTTGAACTCTGCATTCGAAATATTTCTCGTTTCACCTTATTACAATAGGTCAAAGTCAAAGTGAATAATACAAAATTAATGAAGAAGAGTATTCCGACTGGGCCAGAGAAAAAAAGAAGACTTGCTGATCCAAGCGTATCATCTGTAAGAAATTTTATAAATATTCTTCAACAAAAACATACTATTGTACTTACAAGTAAACCAACACCGGCCGTGTCCAAAATTTGGTCGTAATGATTCATTTAAAATATTAAGTTTTGTTAGCATTATTGTTATCGTTGTCAAAACAGTCGGAAGTCCCCAACCATATGCTGAATAAATCAAAAATCTCCTTTTATTTTCATCACTAAAACATCTTTTGGTCCTCGTGGATCTGTGAAATATAAAAATACTGAAAATGTAATGAAGAATAGTTTTATTTAATATAATCGTACATGAACGTATAGGCAAAGATAAAATCTTTTAGGAAATGAATTATTACTAAACAGCTCACTTGGAATTCGATTAGTTTTCTATCTATTTGATAAATTAAGTAATAGACTCTAACAAATTCAAAGCTTTGTGTCTTCTGAGCTTTCTTTAATATAAGTTTTTGTTATGAGGACACTGAAGGAAGATACGAATTCATACACCATTCCAACTCTAAATGCAGGATTGGACTACTCCGTAGAATACTAAAATATTTTTGTTTATTTATTTTATATTTTCAATCAAACTATTTGCTTTACCATAAAAAATTTTATGAAAATACTTTGTCTTCTATTACTTTTTAAATAGTGTGTATAAAGTGTTTTTAAATATAATCTTTTTAATGATTTCAAGAAAAAATTAATCATGATGCCACAAACACGTATGCATGTTTTTCGTTCTCTATGGAATTTGGCTTACTAATCTTAATGAATTATATTAATTAACCCCCGATTTTGTTACGAGGTCTAAATAGGCTCAATTTTAATTAACCGGCTCGAAAGTACAATATTGAAGCTGAAGCGTTACGAAAAGCTAACATTCTGTTCAGACTTTTTATTACTCCATTGCTATTCTACTTCTGAGTACAATATATCAATATCACAATGTGACATAACTTTGTTTTCTTTTTTCTTATTTTAGAATGCCAATATCGCAGAGCTGCATATAAAATTTGCGTCGCAACTCTGACACTCTTAATATTGTGGATGACCAAACCAGATATAGTCTTTGACCATCATCATTAATTTGAACTTCTATTTACCTATGTAAAATACTCAAAAAAGTAGTTACCCAAAAGTTTGCCATATGTCGAAACACGTCACATTCATCCAAGAAAATGCCGCCATTAAACAAAAGTAAATGAAAAAACCTACAAAATTGGAAATTATATATGTACATCAGTTTATTGCAAATAAATTATATTGGAATAGATTGTTCACAATTGACTCAATTTTTAATTCATACATATGTAAAAAATGTATTTTAACTAATTTAATAAATCAATTTATTCTTAGTTTCAAAATAATGGGATTAACTTCGATTTAGCTATTGTAATTAACTTAAATGTAAATTCCAACATTTCTTGCTTGCTAAAATTATGCACGCAGCATACCTTTTGTAGGTATATAAAACTTTAATAATATGTTATACAAAAATATATAAAATAGCCGTGCATACAATAATTAAAAAAGATATTTACAAACATAATTTATTTTAACAGAATTATTCTTTTTATACAAATCGCCAATGAAATTTGTAAGAGTGTTCGGAGACCTATCAACGTATCAAAATATATACCGAAAGGAATAGCATCAGTAGAGCAATTGCTTTAGACATGTATTTTTTAAGAAAACATATTTTTCAATGTAGTTTCATAATCAGGAGTATAATCAAGGAATATAATTATTTTAGAAATGGACATAATTGATTTCAAATGAGATATACGACCAGAACATCTATTCGGTCCAAAGGCGGACCTTGGCCTAAATTTACCCATAGTTGTCATACAAATTTTAAGAAATTCAACTATTGAGGGGAGATTAAATAACCAATATGTGCACCAATATCCATCTGGATTGGTCGAAAATCAGTATACCTATGTGGTTAACACAATGGGTTTAATATACAATTATTCATAGTTAACACATAAATTGAGATGTGTTGTTTCATATATAATTATCAACCGACGTGTATTATACTGTCGGCATAAGTGGAATATAACTTTTTATACAGGTTGCCAATAATATTAGCAAATTGCGTATTAGTTTAAGTCATACGTTTGTAACATCCAGAACTCGCATCCAGAGACCTATCAAAAAACTTAGCGATATGATCAGGTTCACCACAGGAATTGATTTAGCCATGTCCGGCTGTCCGTATCCAAAAAATAGAGAGAATGGCTTGATCTAGATCAACGAAATTTAGTACACGTATTCTTTGAAAAAAGTTAGATCGCCTTTTGAAACCAACCTTTATTTCAGGTACATATAGCACATTTAAATATACACATATTTAATAAAATTCCGGGCTTAAGCCTACTTCAGATGTTAGAATCGATATTTTGTCATGAAATTCCAAAATTAAGCGGAGAATTAAAAATTGTAAAAGGGTTCCAAAAAAAGACATAATCGAATAAAAATCAGGATTACCCCCACTATACCTTTAAAGGCCCAACAGCAGCTTTTTGCAGAATTTTCCACAGTTATGATTTAAATCTAATTACATTTCATTAAACAGTGAACAAACACAAAATTAATGTATCGACGGCAAATTGACTTGATTCGAGGAAAATCAGGGATAAACCTTTGTGACCTCAACGGAGGCTTTAATGCTCAACTAAACATACTTATCATTCAAATTTAACGGAATTACATTAAATACTGAGAATAAATGTAATGAATATGTCTACAAAAAAAGGCGTGATTGCATTAAAATTGGAGTGACCTCCAGTACACCTTTATGGTCTCAATAGAGGTTTAAATGCTGAAATACTCACAGTTATCATTTTAATTCTACGAAATTTTAGTATTGCGTGAAAACAAATATACTAAATGGTTGTATCAAAAATTACCTTAATAGGTACTAAATTAGAGGTACCTGTAGTAGAAATTTGAGACCACATAGAGGCTGTAATGCTTTATTCTGCACAGTTATCTTTCAAATTTAATGAGATTTCAGTATTGAGTGCATATAAATGTATTAATGGGTGTATGATGCAAATTGGAGGTACCTCATGTACATTTATCTAGTCTCAATAGAGGTTTAATGCTGAAATATTTACAATTATAATTTGAATTCTACGAGATTTCAAGGTTGAGTGAAAATAAATATAATTAATGGTATTGTATTGTATTGAGTGAAAATTTATCACGTTTGAGAGAGGTAAGATATCTGCCAATAATATTCAGATCATATTGTTCCGAGTTTTATAAAAAAACCTTATTTTCCACTGAGTTAATTATAAGCAATTCTGTGTTAACTAAGCAGCATTTGCGGGATGAAGCGCATCGAATGCTTGTGGAAGTTTATGGTGACAAAGNAAACGTTGAAGACAAACCTTGCTCTGGCCAACCAAAAAAATTCAAAGACGAACAGTTGGAGGCATTGATCTTTAAAGATGCGAGCCAAACGCAAGACGAGCTTGCAGAATCATTGGTTGTGACACAACAAGTAGTTTCTGTCTGGTTAAAAACCATATGAATGATTCAAAAGCAAGGCAATTGCGTTTCTTATGAACTGAAACCGAGAGACATTGAAAGGCGACTTTTCACTTGCGAGCAGCTGATTCAAAGGCAATTTGTTGTTGTTTGTTGAAAAGGTTTTTTACATCGAATTATTACTGGGTATGAAAAATGGGTATTCTATGATAACCCCAAGAAAGAAAATACTACGTTATGCTCGGTCAATCGTTGCCATTGACCTCAATACCAACACCAAAGCCGAATATTCATGGTTCGAAGGTCTTGTTGTGTATCTGGTGGGACCAAAAGGGTGTTGTGTACTACGAGATGCTACAACCTGACAAGACCATAACGGGCGATCGGTATAGGCTGCAATTGATGCGTTTGAGCCATGAATTACGAGAAAAACGACCGGAATACAAGCACAGACATGAAAAAGTTATTTTCCTGCATGACAACGCTCGGCCTCATGTCGCAAAAGTCTGGAAAAAATATTTGGAAACGTTCAAGTGGGATAATTTGCTGCAACCGCTGTATTCTCCGGACATTGTTCTTTCTGGTAACTGGTTGTTCGGACGGATACAGCGCGATCTGGCAGGTCGTCGGTTCACTGCTTTTGCAGAAATCAAAAATTAGCTTCTAACTTGGATCACTTGAAAAGACGAGATATTTTTTCGAGATGGAATTCAAAAATTGCCTGAAAAGTGGGAAAATGTAGTAACCAGCGATTGAAAATACTTTGATTAATCTTTTAATTCTGATTTATTTTGAAATAAATGCATTTTTAATTAAAAAAAAAACGAATCGAATTAATTTGTACTCCCAATAATTCGAAGAATTTAAGTAATGAGTGGAAATTATTATAAGTAATGTGACTACCAAACATGAGATTGATTGTATGGAAATTAGGGGACCTGCACTGCACCTATGTTCTTTCAATAAAGGCTTTAGTGCTTAATCATGCCTTGGTAATATTTAAATCTTATAAAATTCGAGTTTTAAGTTCACAAACATAAGAAATATGCATACTATTGATTCATTGAAAGCAGACAGCTATGCGATCCACAAATATGGAATAGAAAAACTTTGCCATAATAAATGAAATTAATCCAGACTTATTGAAAGGAATAAACGTTACCGGTTGTTAATTAATAATCACGTGACGTGTATTTTACTGTCGGCCTAAGCTTTTTACTTTTTATTTTTTTTTTGTGTACGATACTACTGAGAATTTCTGTAGGTAGATAGTGTACAAAGTTTATTCTAATGTCTTGAGCTGGAAAAATAACATAATTTTCATAAGATAAGCGTTTAAAAGTTTAATAATCGTTTCTAGTTGTGGATAACAGTATGAACAATAAGACATTATGATGCATCATTCAGAAACATAGCAAAATTTAAAACATATTAGTCCTTGAAATTTATTAATACACACTCTCATCGGAAATACGTACCAGACATGACCATTTAATGATGTTTGTGATCACATTGCCGATTTTTAAGCATAAAACTATTCCGATCTAGATATAATTACGAGTGACTAACCATTTAGCATTGGTGATTGTAACTTTATTGTGTCTTTGGATATACCTCCAATCAACCAAACCAGATTGTACGCTTGGACTAAACTCTGATCCTATACCTGTGCTCAAATAATGTACTGAACATTTTGCTGAAACCTAAACGATGATCTATAATCTGGGATGATGTTGAATTGAATTGAATTATGTTCTGTGTATACAATGGAATAAAAGTCTACCGCTCGTTATTTTCATGGTAATGACCAACTTATCGGTTTTTCTAATATACTATAGTTTTTTTTCTCATGCAGTTTTTTTCACTCCGAATTACCTACCCAAACGATCATCATCAGTTCTGTTAGTGGGCAATTATCCATTATATTCTTCAGAAGAACATAGGTCTTGAAATTGTTGTTTGGCTTCTATTTATACATTAAAGAGTCGTTTACTTAAAAATATCTGAAGCAATCTTAATGCTTCCAGTGGCAAAATTTTTTTCGATAAAAATGCAAACATTTTTTTAGTAATAGAAGCTAAAGCAGGAACAAAAAAAACGGCTTTAACACAACAATGAATATTGAAATTGTGTATCGCTGTGATATAAAAAAACGAGTTTGTTCCAGAAAAGAATTCTGGGTAGGTGGTTCTTTCACTGTGTCTTACGAAATTTAAATAATAATTATGTCATTTAAATTCTTCTTTGATCAACGTCTCCAAAACTTTATCTTGATATTTTTAGGTACGATTATAGAAATGATAAAGAGACCAGCACTGTAAAAATTTACCAACTGCGTGATACAATACACGTTATTGATTAGTATAACATTTATTTCAATATCAGTATGTTTGTAAACAACACATTTTAGAAATTCTTTTATATTTACACAAGATATTCCCTTAAATTATTTAAAAAAATTAAAACTATATTTAAAAAAGCTTTTTCAACCCAAATCGCTAGATTCGTGAACGTAAAAAAATTTTTCTAACGTATGGGCAGAAGTACTTTGTAATATGACTGCTCAATACGAAATGCTGAACTTCATTTATAAAAACTAAATCATCGGCCATAAAATGCGTCAATATTGTTATTTTTCTCGGGTTCTCTTTCTACTTGATAAATCTTGGAATCTTGTTTTATTAGGATAGACCATAACTTAAAGAGGGACAAGAATGAAAATTTACTTAACACGCTTATGGAGTATTATTTCTCGGACTGCTGTTGGCTTATAGAGAATGTAAATCCTGCTTGCCACGACAAACAATGAGATCGATTCCAAAAGTGGCGCTGGACTGAATAATGATTCAATTCTTGTCACCAGGAAAGGATGTCATATACTCAGATGTGTTAAAATAGGTAATTGCAATTGACGGCATGGCCCAACGGTATGTTCACAGAATATATGAAGTTCATCTATGCAACTATCAGATGCAGAGAGGATCAGGTTTCAATCATACGTAAATTGGGCCAGAGCCTAGTCTTCTAGGAAGCATCTTAGGCCCCTAGTCAGAAGCTAGCTTGGAATTATATGACCCCTATTGAGATAGGATTTTAGCATGTGTACACAAAACGGTAGGAGAGGTAGCCATTCACTCACTAGAACAACATTGGTAGCATTCTTAGACAAAGTTGGAGCATTTAATAATGCTTCCAATGACATAATTGTTGAGAGCTTCAGCACGAATTAAATAAACAAAATGTGAATGCAGATAACATAACTATTAAAACAATTAAAACTTACCTATCGATGTGCAGTAAGCTCATAACTAGTACTCATAACCAGTGCGTTAAGTGCAATCCTAGCATGAGCCCCGTGAGCAGACTAAGATAAAAATTCAGGCAAAATAAAGAAAATACTCTTTACAAGAAAAAATAGAATATCTGATTTTAAACGAAAAGAGACAGTGAAAAATATTATAAACCAAGAGCCAAATAAAATATCTGGAGAAGCTGTTGGACAGACAGCTGCATATCTAACACTAGGCAAACATATCTTAAAAAATTAGCTAAAAATACATGAACCGAAAAATCCCTGAACAAGCCATACCCTATAAACAAAAAAACATGCAACATCTTTAAGGACGGGTGGAAGATAACAAATAAGTTTGGAGCTAGGGGATATTTTCCTAAACTTTCATTTCCATGAGTTATTCAAATTTCCTATCTACTATATCAAGCAAAAAAGTCGCTGAAATAGCCGATACAAGAACCGTTTGCTAACATTGATATTGACAGTGTTCCATGGACAGTCTTCACAGCACAACGAAAAGCATAATACACATTCGCTTAGCTTGCCCTGGCCACCGATCAGCACATTTCTCATCATCTTCAGATTTTTTAATGTCTTCAATTGTGCAGCAGTCCTTGAGGTTCTGCTCATTAATATCGGTCATAAACTCATCGTTCATCATTCGTTCCCTACGCCATCCCACTGGTAGCCTTCAAGGTTTAGCTGAGAAGTTCATCTCTTAGAACCATTTAATCGTCAAAACTTTGTTTAGAAGCTGATCTGAATTGCACTGCCCTCTGTTTGGTGCAGCAAGGGTGGATACCTGCTCATATGATTTTCCCGTAACGAGTTAAAATATGATTTGCATTAGATCCAAATTTATCAAACATTTGGCCTTTACTCGCTTATTCCAAGTTTAATGATGTGTTCCATTCCAATAATATTCGTCCTATGAAGCAATCTAGCCAATTATCTAATTTAGGAATTTTTCGTGGAAATCAAAGTGTTGTTCAGCCAATGAAATGAAATGTCTGGCGTGAAGTCAGTTCTGGTGAGTATGGCGGGTGGGGACACAGATCCCAGCCAGCTTCTTTGATTGCAGACTGAACCAGTCTTGCTTTTTGTGCACATGCATTATCATGGAATAATATTATCTTGCCATGTCTTCTGGCCAATTCGGTTACTATTTTTCCAATCCATAGTTCGAATTGTTTTTTGATAGTAAATACAGTTTTCAGAGCCAATAAAAACTCCATTTGAAACAGATTTTGCTTTGAAGCAACTCTTGCTAAGGATTTCCATTTATCTTCGATTAACTTCATATAGCACCCCTCAAATCAAAACTCTTAAATCTTTCCCATTACCTTAATGTGTTCAAAATAGTTTGTTGTGTCACTTTTTATTACTCTGCTATTCTAACTCAAAGCGTCCCGTTCATCCCATATATTGTTCGATTTCTTCAAATACTTCTGGTTGTGTTCCATGTTCTTGAACTCACACATCAAAATCATTAACTTAACCGGGTAACATGCCTGTTGCTCTTGATAAATGATAATGCAACTCTGTAGCGCTCTCTTGAAATGTTATAAAACGAGTGCTCTTAAGCATGATAAAAAATAATCTTGATTCTTACTTAAGTCTCCATTTCTCGCTATTTTAATAATACAACTTTTATATTTTAATATTCATTTACTAATAATAATAAGGCAGCAGTTAGTTGAAGAGTATGCTATATATTAGTAGCAATGATGAAAAATCGTAAGACAAAAAAACATTTTATGACATTTTATAACATTTATAAAATTATTCGCGTGGAAATAAACGCTTTCATCATATTGTCATAGACTGGTAGACAGATTTGCCTAGTACAAAATATGAAAAACTTTGTACATATGAGAAATTACCTGCAATCGTCAATTAGAAATTTAATTCATGAAGAAATACTTCTCATTCTTTCAACTTACCTGATATAAAGCAAATATTGTCATTTCTAGTTGGCATTAGCTGTCCCAACGCTATTCCCAAGTATGCCGCTAGTAAGCTACTTACTAAACAGATGAGTATTTGTCCAGGGAGATTACGTAATTTTGAAATAGATAAGTAGACAACCAACGTGCATACATAAAAGCAGCAAGATATCAAAAGACCTATTGGATATAACTTGAAGCGAATACGATCATTTCCAACAACTTTAGAATCAAAACACAAGAATGTGTATAACTAATGAAGAAAAAAAAATTTCATTTGTGTATTTTAATTACATGCATAACGAACCTTCTGATCCGAGTGGTAAGCTGGATGTACCTTCTCTAGACAGTATTGCTTATTTAAATATGTCTTACCAGTTGCATTCACTATCAATAAGCCATTGGTATGATCAATAAAATGGGCTTCATCCGGATAAGAATCGGGATCCAACCGAAACTTTAGACAGTCCAAGCTACGCAATATACCAAACACTGAAAATGTGACAAGGGATTAGTTGTTTTTATTTCACTGGCTGAAAACCTTTTAAAATAATACATATATATTTAATTTTATTTACATACTATTGTGTAGAAATGAAAATGGGAACTTATTTTTAATTAAAAAAAATCTTTATTTTTCCAAATCGATTAAACCTCCTTCAAAGTAGTCCCCACCCTTCACAATGCGCTTATGCTAGCGTACTATTCAATCCTCGAAACATGCTGCAAAGTCGCTTTCCGGGATAGACCTCAGGGCCATCAGCGAATGTCCTTTAATCGCCTCAATAGACTCGAAATGCTGTCCGCGGGGTCGTATTTTGAAATTACTAAATAGCCAGAAGTCTCACAGAGCCAAATTAGACGAATAGGGTCGAAATTGGTTGCATTTTTGGCGGAAAACTCATGAAGTGTCAATGTGTGTGTGCGATGGCTTATTATCGCGGTACAAAAACCAAGAGTTGTCTCTCCACAATTATGGCCTCTCTTTGCGAATGGTTTCACTCAAACGCCGTATAACACAAATGAATATTCCTTATTAACGGTTTGGCCGGGTGGAAGGAATTCATAATGCACAACACCACGATAAGCGAAGTAAACTCTTAACATAACCTTGATTTTTGAGCGGCTTTGACGCAATTTTGTTTGTATTGGCTCTCCTCTGGCACGATATTCGCTTTATTGACCGGTTGTTTCCACGTCGTATGCATAGATCCACGTCTCATCTCCTGTAATCACGCATGTCAGCTCGTTCGGGTTGTCAGGAAGCTTGGTTTACACACATCATCACGACGCTTTTTTTTTAAATAAATTCAATGATTTCGGTACCATTCTACATTTGACGTTTCTGCGGCCTAAAACATCTTTCAAAATGGTGTAAGCTGATCCATTTGAAATGCTTACCATATCAGCAAACTCTCTAGTTATCAATCGACAAGTACTAGTCGCTTGATTTTTTTAACATGGCGGTCATCAGTTGGTGATTTTTTGTCGCCTGGGATGCTCATCGTCTTTAACGCTTTCAGGACACTCTTTGAACCGTTTGTACCATTCATAAACTCTTTTTTTTCATAGAGATTNTTTCCAATGTTTCGGCTGCAGAAATTTCATCCCGCACACTAATTTTAATAAAACTTCTTTGCTGAATAATTTCATTGTTGAATAATCGCCAAACACACTTTTATTCATTTAGTAAACACAGGGAAAATTATATGACAGAAGAAGATAATGATGTGAAATATGGCACAGAAGACAAAAACATTTTTCCCTATCGAAATACCCAAACAATTTAAATTCAGCATTCTCGTTTTAATTTGTAAACAGTAGTATAATCATATTAATGTTCACTGTATAATGAAATTTCGTTAATTTAAAATCGTAACTGTGGCAAATGCAGCATAAACCCTCTTTTGGGACTGCATAGGTGTACTGGAGGTCATTGTGATTTTAATTCAAGAATAACTAAGTGGAAACACAGTAACATAACTTAATTGTCACGGTTACGTGCTTAATTTTCAAATTTAATTTAAAAATATTAATTAAAACGGCTGAAGTGGGCTTACGCCCAAATTTGAATACATAGGTGTAGTACGGGTATTGGTTTTACGTTTTTACGTTGTTCTAGCACAAACCGTTTCTATTTTTAGATATGGACGGATGGACGGACGGACATAAATGGCTAAATCAACTCATGTGGAGATGCTGATTATACCGGTGTATATTTCAATA
>JXPQ01032532.1:674-16267 GCA_001014675.1 Ephydra gracilis
TAAATAGGGAGAAAATGCTTAAGAAGGATTAACAAAACGTAGAACTCATAATCAGTAGAATTTGCTTAAGATCAGACCAATATCTTGGTACATTCAGTATACTTCTTTACTAACGGTCGTAAGCTTATTGCATCTTTAAGAATTTATATTTTGCAATGCAATTTCGTAATGAGGTGGATATTGAGGGCATTCAACCGGGATTAAAAAAAGTTTGATCGCAGAATAATTCACAGTCATGATTAAAATTCTACTAAATTTCATAAATGAATTCAAATAAATGTGATGTGTACCAAAGAAAGTTAGACGTACCTTGTTCGATATCAATATAATTTCAAATATAGATTTACGAAGTATAAAATGAACATGAATTTATGAATGTGGGGTCCAAAAATGATAGAATAATTCGTTGAAAGTCAGATACCGACGTATCTTATTTAATTATCAAGCGATGTGTAGCATATAGTCTGTTAATTTGTAACTTCTTTTTGTATGTTGTGTATCGAAATATTACTTTTCAACTTCATGTTTCTTGGATTCATATGCATAGAACTAGAAAAAACATTCATTCGTGTGATTTTCGCCTATCCCGCAGTCTGTGAAAGCGATAGTTTTCATATATTTTGAGTTAAATTGAATTATATTGATTTTGATGTGTTGGAGTATTAACTCCCAGAAATTTAAATAGGAGTCATTTGTGTCATTGCATGCTACAAAAATTTCTATATTCTATTAAAAAAACGAAATGAGGCAACAAATTCGGATAGCTCCCATAGAACGTCTTCTCCTGAATTCACGCAAATTAGCAGTGCAGCCAATACAATCTGTGAGCCAGAATTTACAAAAATCGCGTATAATAATTTTATTTCCATTTTGAATATAATTATTAACATTGAAGGGCTTATTTGGGCTTACCAAAAATAGGTGTTAATGGTTCCATAGTTTGTGACAGCCCCATTGAAGTAGGTTTCCATATTGATGCTGCGACTTTCCTTATTGACATTGACATGGATCTTTCAATTATCTGTTCGAAAGTTGATGCAATTGGCAAAATTTATAGACTACTTCTAGTTAGCCCAACACCCTAACAAAAGAGAAATTTTCGATTACTTGAATGTAAATTAAAAAAATTATTCTTCATCAGTTTAATTTAAAAAATAATAAGGGTTTCCAACATTTCGAGAAGGTCAGATTTTAGTCAAAAAATAATATATATTGCTTGTGATCTTTCAATTTGATTCTAAGGCAAACATTCATATTCTTAACTGCTCATTTAAGCTATAAATCGAAAGAATTTACAAATTGCGAACAGTTTATTTTATGAGCGAATTAAGAATTCGCGATTTGGCTGACGGGCATTATGTAGTCGGTGAATCGACACTTACATCCATCGTGTTTTATTCTGCAATTCACTCTCCAAGTGCTAATGAATCATAACAAATCATGATTATTACAAAATGAGGCTTCAGTTAGATAAAAAAAAAATTGAAAAAATCAGTTTTTTAATTCATAGAGACGCTGTGGCTTCGACTTGAAGTACAATTTTCGTACATCCCTGATCATTCATTGCTTTTGTTGTTGCGGCTGCTTTTAATTTTAATAAATAAAAAATCGTTTTCATTTTTTTGGAGTTTTTTCGTAGCTTTATATGGAATTGAAGACAAAAGGATTCGCGAAACGCGTTACTCGAACCCTTTAGGAACACGTGAGTTAGTCGGGCATTGTCTTTCGCTGTGTTGATCCGTCACAACTTTTATACGAAGTATCGCGTACTTTTATATTAATTACAGACTTTAGTAGTTGCTAGCTTGCCGCCGCGGTAGAGATCAAAATCCAGTTTACTTAGAAAGAAATCGAATTAAAAAGGAAGCAGAGCGTTTGATTATTGTATTGTGTTATTATAGGGTTTGGTTTCAGGTAAGCCCATGCTTCATGCACATTTGCGTTTCGCTTATGTAAATTTTCTAACTGAAGCAAAATGCCTTCAAAATAAAAGTTTATGATTTTCCGCATTGCTGATTTTCCATTAAATTTGTAAATTTTGTATTCGTGTGTGGCCCTAAAGCGCTTTTCGCATTACACACTTTGCCAAATATTTAATTCTAATTATAAGAAATGAAATAATTACAGAAAAACCATTAAAAAATTCTTAATGGAATCTGCATGTTAATTTCAATTCTTTGCTTAACAATGTTTACGTTGTATTACCTATGCGTTACACTCGACTCGATTCCGAAAACAGAATTATACGCAATTGTTAGTTGCGACTTCTACACTACTATTAATTATTATATAACTTAAATATTTTCATTCTAATAGCTTTTCCCTAGTCGTTTTGTTTTTAAGTGCTTTTTACTGTGTAACAAAATGTTTGTAAAGTCATTTGTAAACAGTGTGTACGCGTGTGTGTGAATTAGTTTGTTTTTGATTTTTCAGATTTTTTTTTATTTTTTTATTTAACCCCTGTTATCAGTCAATTTGGCTTCTAGCACGTTACTGTAAAGTGGAAATAGAGAAAAATTAGTTTTTTGATTTAGAGTAATATAACAGGCAATAAATGGGCAAGTATGCATCGAATTTAATCAGTAGTTTGTGAAAGAATTATCTGAATTCACATAGATGAACAGCGAAAAGACAGTCAATCAATTCGAATGTTTCAACTAAGATTCAGGATCACCGTAGTGTGTGGTAGTAAGCAATAAATTGTATAGCTTCAGTATTCCCTACTTCAATTCCAAGAAACTCTGAAAAGCGAATGAATTAAGTGCTTAGTCCTTCAGTATAGAGTCCGAATAAATTAATCAAAGTAGTATATTAGACCTTACAAGACATTCTGTTGTGGGAATATATTCTTTTAAGAATATGTAAAAAAAGTTATTTTAATATTTATTATTTTACAATATTTGGTAACGTAGTCGCCCATACAATTGCCAAAATATGTATTGCTCTTGATCATAAGTTTACAACGCGAAGGACGGGTGATTCTAGACGTATGAAGACTACAGTGCTCCAATGTAATTCAAAATCAAGACGTTTATAGAAATTAGCCACAATCATCAAATAAAATATAAGGCATTTTCATAATTGAATTGAATTCTTAACTACCAATCGGTGTTCTACGCATCATGGCTTGATGTACAAAATTTTAAATAGAAAAGTAACACAAATTTCCTGGCTCTTCGTTTTCCTGATCTTAACGCTAATAAAACTGTACGTCTTTGGAGGCCAACCAATTTTCGATTTTCCCGAAGTGCTGCTCAGCTCAGCCAATGTGGGTCACAATGAAGAAAACAAATGTTAGTCGGGAAAAACCAAATCTGGCGAATATAAGGGATGGAGAAGTAACTCTCAGCCATGCGATATGATGGTATGCGGAATAATTGTTTTGCTTTGTGTGCAGATGGATTTTCTTGACGAAGAATTACCTTACCTTGTCATTTTGTGAGATTTCTCGTTGGTTCATGGTTCAAATTGATCATAAGATTACGATAGTTGTTTTGATGCTTCCACCAAGTTTTATAAACTCGAGGTACACCCATGCTTATAATCCCACTAAACACACAATATTGCCATCTTACTTAGTCGATGTGGTTTTGCAGTTGAACTTGATGGTTAAACCAGATTAAACCGATATTCCGTAAATGATTCTAAAAGTAACTAGTAACTAGTCACTAGTAAAAAGTTACAATTTGATGCAAAATTGATTTTATATCGTGTAGTTGAAGCAAAATTACACAAGTAGCTTTTCAGTGTCTTATCTGTATTTAGTTGAAGTCAATAAGCACCATTTTTCCAGGCTTTTAAAACTTTTCCATAGCTTTGTAACAGTCAGAAACTTTTGGGTTTGCATTACTCGACATTTCAACCATTTTTTTTTTATCAAACTGTCATCTACAACTAATCATTGTTATTTGGGATCTTCAGCTTTTTTGGTGATTTTCCAAGTTTGCTAATTTTAAGATCTAGTCATTATCTCGATAAGCATTTGCTGCCAATCCTCTTTGTGTTTAGCACTATTATCAATTTCAATGCAGATTAATCACACTGTCAACCTTAGTCATCTGTAACATTTTGACTTGTTTTTAAAACACCTCGCAAATAAAAATGGCAAAGTGTATATTAGTTTTGAGGGTACGTTTGTAACACCCAGATATACTCTCCAGTGGACCACTGAACTGCATACCGATATGATCAGCGTGATGCGTGATGCAGGAATTGATTTAGCCATGTATGTCATCTGGCCGTCCGTCCGTAGATAAACGAAATTGGCATACGAATTGTGAATTTGGTTAAGATCCGCCCATTATTTCGGGTACCAGTGTACCTATTGATACACATATTTATTTAGAGAAAATTCAAAAATAAGCGGTAAATTAAGCGTATTCCAGAAAGGTATATGGTTTAATAAAATCAGAGGTACCTCCACTATTATATGTGTAGCGGGGATAAAGAATGTAAAGAATTTTCCACAGTTTTCATTGCAATAACGAAATTTCATTATACAATGAAAAAAAAAATAAATATATGTATAATTAATGTTTGTAATCAAAATGGAATTGATTAGTTTTCATTAAAATCTTAAAATAAATCAAATCTTTGACCAACCCATTGTAAATAATTTGCCTTTACCTTCTACCATGACTTGTGAAGCTCTGGCCGATTATACGACCAAGAGCTCGTTTAAGCGACTCAAAATGTGTGTATCGATTAGAAGACACCAAATTTTCTATAATGAAACAGAACTTGGAATCTTACGGGTTGAGGTCTGAACTGATTTAAGCCTGGAAAGTCGTTTTTGGACCTCAGTTTTGCCATTTTTGCCATTTGAGCTTTAGCAACGTCCTGCTATTGAATATTGGTTAGTCGATAGACTTGGTCATGGGTCAAAATTGGAACTTGGTAGCGCCATTTTAATGAAAGCAGTAGGAATATCTTGGGATGATTCTGTGTATGACCAAGGATACACATGATTTCGCTTAAATGATCTTCACGTTCTTCTTCAATTTGTGAGGGAGTACGTGTCCGGTGTGCGACTTAAGGCTAATATTTTTTGCAGATTCGAGGAATTGATTGTTACTTAATTCCCGTTCCACGTGACCACATTTTCTGTTTCATGTTTGAAGCTGGT
This sequence comes from Ephydra gracilis, assembly GCA_001014675.1. Taxonomy (NCBI): domain Eukaryota; kingdom Metazoa; phylum Arthropoda; class Insecta; order Diptera; family Ephydridae; genus Ephydra; species Ephydra gracilis. The sequence continues at coordinate 5,800 of JXPQ01032532.1, forward strand.
TTGCTTTTTAATGGCTATGATTCCTTTATCACAGCCCGAGGGCAACTGAATTTCGTTCGGGCAATATATTACACCATATAGGGTAGTTCGCATATGTCTAATCAATTCTGCCAAAAACAATAGTGACGAACAAGCTCTTTTTTGTATTTTCCCATGCTCTTGTTTTAAAACCAATATTCATTGCATATAAGGCATCTTAACCTAATGTTATCTAAAGATTCTCGTTTTTACTGCCAAATTTACTAAAATTGCATATATTACGCCTTTTGCATGCTTGTCCTATTGAATTACTTACAAACTGTCGCAAAAAGCGGATAACGGATGCTGTTAAGTTATGTAATCTTCTTAACCAACCATTCTAAGCTTTTCGAATATAAGCTTATCTTAATAGTATTAGGAACTAATGCTATTAACAAACAAACTGTAGTGTCCTTATTGTACAAAGTGGAAGGTTAGTAACATCTAGACCGGATAAGCTTCAATGGCTTTCTATCTGTTAGAATTAAATCCAATATTTTGATGTTTTATAATGTTTAAAATTACTTCATATCATCGAATTTAATTGTTTTCGCATTAAGAAGATGGTGTTGAGCCGTATGCGCATACACTCTTAGATATATTTAGTTGGATTACATAGATTCGTAGATTGAATTTATTGATTGCAGTCCTTAAAATTTCATGTTCCTTTACGTGTTTTGCAAATTTTAATTCCATTTATATGCCATTTAATTCCATCGAAATTCTTCTTTTAAAAGGCATATTATGTATTCTGTTAAAATAAATCTCGTTTCAAGTCCGTGTCATTATCTGATTATCATAAGGATGTGTGCCAAGGTTGTGTTCAGGGGGATTCGTAGGTTTCTCCATTGATCCTGGTTGCTCAAGGGTAAAGAATTTCCATATAAGAAAGAACTTTTATAAAAAGCCTACACGTTACGAGTTTCTTGATAGAGAAGCACCAATTTTGAATCTTAAGGAAGTGTGTTAAAACAGCTCGTTAAAAAATTTTACAATAATTTTTTACAACGAAATTTTTATTGGACTAATGTATGTAAAGTTGGCAAGGTTTTGATTGCTAGCGTCCCAGCGAATCCTTGGGACCATGAAGTATGCGTTCCTGGAAAGCTCTGGTGTGGGGAATGAAACGAAGCTCGCACAACGGGAGGACTTCAATACAGGTTGAGCTAATTAATATAATTATGATACTATAAAAGAGATATATAATTATGTTAGTACTTTTCTAGGAAAACATGTTTTTTCTTTATGAAAACATAATTTGTACTTCTCGCCTTTTTTCAATTCATGCAATTTAGTGAATAAACTTGAATATTATTAAAAACCAACACTTAACGAATCTAATAAAAATAAGTGAGAGAATCACAAATAACAAGACAAGTAAGAAATTAAAAACGATTTGAAAGTATATTTAATTGCAAAAAAGCATTGATCTCCAAATTTCTTAAAACGCAAATAAATAAAATCTTGAATCATAAAAGTTTTAAATAAATAACAACGTCTACATGTTTAAAAGTCATTGTAATCGATATATAAATAACTCCGTTGAGATATTATTATGCAATAAATAAAAAGTAATCAAAAATAAAAAAGGTGTTGAAGTCGATTGCATCCGATTGCGTTAGACACATCAGTGGCAAACGAATTTGTTTTATTCTCGATAAAACTTTAGAAACCTCATTCGCATTGGGTAGAAAGCGTTATGGAGGGTATGCATTTAGTACTAATTTCACTCAAATTTTGGTATTTCATAACGTTATTGCAATCCTAAATTTCATTTACTTGCTCTGAATATATAAGTTTTTATCACAATTTTAGTGAGATCGGGATTAAGGGTATATTTAACTCCCATTATGGAATGTTGGAATCGCAAATAAGTTGCTATGAATCAAATAGCTTTTATCAGAATTGCAATTTATATGTGATATACAGAAATATATTTTCCAAATGCCCTCAATTCCAAGAATATTTGATGAATGTAAAAACATGGAAGAAATAAAAATTACACTAACTTGCACTGAATCCAAAGGCCGGATATCGGAGGTAAAATATCCAAGGGAGTGATACAAACATTTTCAGTGATTTCACACAAATTCAGGAAACTTCGAAGCTGTCTGCGATCACAAATGCGTAATTACTAAAATGTATTGACCGATTTTCTTCAAATTCAAAAAATTTATGTAATTGGTGATACATACAAGCCAGATGAAATATTAGTAACTTGTGATGATCTATTGGAATGGAATTAAATGAATTTATTCAATATCATCTTTGGATGACGGAAGGATATTATACCATGGAGTCAACTGTAACTATCTCTTACATCCAAGTTGTTACTGACGAGCTTGGTATTTTTGATGTTTTTATTAATTTTCTTTATTCAAGTCAATAAATTAAATTTGTTAAATATTAAATTGAATCAGAACTTTTGCACAATATTACATAAAGAACATACCGTAGAACAAATCCAAATTAGAACTTTAATATACTTTAGCACAGTTGAATGAAGGACACTTCACTATTCTCGCCAACGATTTTTGAAATGAATGGCCTATCATAGGGAATCTTCTTGTCGAGACGTCCACTCTGCTATGTTTCGATTGACAGCAATTACTAAAGCCTCCCATCATAAAGTTCGGTGTCAAAATATGCTAACGAAGTGAATAGTAGATGGCTGAAAAAGTTAGCACACTTCGATTCATCATACTACCAATACGAAATTCAAGCAGCTTATCGAAAATCAATCTAGTGAAGTTTTTGTGGTTCCTTGTGTGCTAAATTTACGAGCATTATTATTTTAGAAGAAACCAAATCAATTACTTTTCATATGGTCCAGGGTTTCAATAAATCGAAAATGATTAACACAGGCAAAGTATTTAATCAACATCCACCGTTAGCCTTAATTAAAAGCAAGCGGGTGATCCTTTTAAATCTTCTTTCGACAAATTGAAATGATTCTATTCAATAACGTTTGAATATCTTGCCTTTCAGCAGCATCAATCTGGATTGTTAATCTTTTGGCGAATTGTGTCTGAGCATCGGCCAAAATTTAAAAAATAACTGAAAGTAAATCGGCAGGTTCCAACCGCCATATATAGAATGAAAACATTCAAATTCGTTGTCATCCAGCATCATAATAAACACGCGGTATATCTAATGAAGAATATCAATAATATTTCCATATCCATCGACATGTGCACTTGCACAGTATCATATACAGAAATCGCATACTAATAAGATCACCAGACTGTTAGAAGAGAATGTATTGCAAAAATCAATTTATGTCTCACAAGCTCTTGAAATTTCTTATTCATTTTATCCTGCAAATTTTATTTCCAGAAACTAATTATTCAGAAATTATTATGTAAATGTAGTAAAATGCTTGCCAATGCTCATTGTATGTAGAAGTTGTTACTGCGTCTAAGGGATGTTGTTATTGCATCGGATTTAAAAGCGTTCTTTAACAAATATCGCACACTAGTTGAAGCATGTGCTGTTCATCATAAGCTTTTGGATCGTACTGTACACGTTTAAAGCTAAACTATTATCCATTTGAAAATGATTTTATTTTTTTAAACGTAAACAAAAGACTTTTGTTCATAATAAGAACGTTTTCGGGGCTGGCAAGAAATCGCACACGTACGAACACGAATTTCAGCGAAAATTACATTTTGCATGCTCGCGACAGGATGTTACCCAAGTTCAACTACCTTCAAATTTCTTGCTTTTGTTGTTGGCTTTTTCACACATTATGATAAATACGGTATTGTCTGCGCATTGGAAGGAATATTTTTTTGATTTAAAAGTGCGGCTGTTCAATGGCAATACAAAGATCCCATTACGATTAAAGCGGCAATAAAAAAAATTTAAACAAAAATAGTATCAATACCTCAAGTATACCATGGAGAGCACAGGACTTTTTTCCCTGCTCTATACATTGCTTAAAGTCAAACCAGAGTATGTTCACCAGAGTATGCCAGCTAAACCATCTCGTCACATATATAAGGGTACTTCTAGAATTTAGGGTCATTGTATATCTCCTATGTGGTCAAAATTCGGGTTTTTCAACTATTAGAGACCTCTCTGTTGTATTCAATGGTTTCGTACTGTATACATAAAATTTTTCCATCTTCATTGTTATTTAAATGATTTCATTCTATTGTGATATTTTTGCAAATGACGCACTTCACATTTTTTTCTTTCTAATCAACTTAAGTGGGGTTATTGAGTATGGGAACTCATAAGGCAACGTGTCTGACTGCTCCAGCCTGGTGGGATCAGCATTATCCCTTTGAATCTACACTATGCCTACTCGCATATCATAGCAAGCTATGCCACACATTTTGCTTGGGCCTACTCGTTGTTAACCCTGGGTACTGCACCAACATCCGCTGAGGCAGTAGTGAATGCGAGGGATGAAAACATCCTTCAAGTTTTGAGGTGGTGCACAAGCCTTGAAAGGTCCAACGTAAAACACCTTTCAGACAGCAGGATTGGATTCCGCAGACCGAAAACACTTACATGGTATGACGACGACTGCCGGCGAGCAGCAATTGAAAAGAATGCCGCACACCAGGCCACGTTGAGCTTCAGCACAACTCTTTCGGCATATACTAGGAGATAAAAAGAGAAGAGAAGCGACTTTTCAAACGCGAAAAATATGACTTCATGAAAGGGTAGTATGAACAAATCCTGAAGCATGGCAGCAGAAATGAGGCTTGGAAATTCTTTGAAAAGACGAAACATTTGAGCGAAGGTTTCAAAACAGAATCTTCTTTCTGCAAAGGCGGAGATGGTAATCTTAGAAGTGATGTCGAGAAGTCGCTATGTCCTAAATGGCGATGAGTCCCACAATACCGCCAGTGAATTTTCAAGCCTACTTTCCTGGTTCCACCATAAGACCGTGAAGAAATCGCAATTGCCATCCAACGACTCAAGTCGGATAAGGCTGCCGGATATGATGGTATCCCAGGTGAACTTTTCATAGCTGGTGGCGAGGATTTCGTTTAGTACATAAGCTGAGTGATTGCAGACTTAGTGTGCTCTTCCCTATATTGAAGAAAGGAGGTTCCACAAATTACACCAATTACAGTGGCATAAGCCTCCTGAACATCGCCTACAAGTTCCTGTCAAGTGTGCTATCGGTGTGGCTTCAGACCTGGTAAATCCACCATCGACCAGATTTTCACACTGCCTCAAATCATGGAGAAGATCAAGAAGAACCAAATTGACACATAATCTTTTTGTCGACATTCAAGCCACCCCTCCTATTTCCGAATAGGAATCACCTATACACCATCATGTCTGAGTTTGGCATCCCAGATAAATTAATAAGGTTCTACGAAATGACACTCAGAAATGCCCAATGTGTCTGACGAATCCTTTTGATATTAAATGGGGCTTCACAAAAGGTGATCCCCTATACCTTCCACAATTTTATAGTGGAGAAGAATATCTATTTGGTGGGCGTTAAGTGGCACAATTTTTTACAAGAGCGTGATGCCTCTCGCGTATGCTGATGATGTGGACATCATTGGTCGAAGTATGCGTGAAATTACCGCCGCATTTTCCATATATACTGAAAAAGCAGAAGATTGTGGGTCCAGCAGTCAACTACAACAAGTAAATGTGTGCCATAGTGTAAAGATTCAAGCCTAGGAGAATCCATTGAAATGGAAAACACCAAGTTCAAATTGTGTAAGGACTTTGTCCACATAGGCTCCAACGTCAATGTATGCAATAACGTCTGCTTTGAAATCAAACGTATGATGACTCATGCTAGTAAGTGTAACTAAGGGCTTAATGAGTCAAATCGCCCTCTCGAAAAGAAACGGAAACCAGATAATACAAGTCTCTCTTAATTACCGTCCTGATATATGAGGATCAGGTCAACAAGCACTTGGTGTTTTCGATAGAAAAATCCTACGTATGATATATGGCCCTTACTGCGAAGTTGGCGAAAGGCACGTGCAGTGCTCCATGAAATGTATGACTCTATTGATATAGTCAAATGGATAAAATCAGCGGTTACGTTGGCTAGGTCATATTGCTCGTATGGCACGCATTTCAATTTCAGTTTGTAAATTGTTTGATTTCAATCCAAGCTGCGGAACTCGTCGAAGGATAAATCCAAACCTGCATTAGGCTGACCAGGTGCTAAATGGTGTTTCATCGTCAGGGATCCCAAACTGCCTCCATGCTGTAAGGCACCGGGCAGAATGTGGCAGCAGGATCGCCGATTCCAAGACCTGTTCCAGGTTGCATTGGCCAATTATATAAGTATTCAACTTATGTAATCACATATCGTCATTTGCAGAATTACTAAGCAGAAATTTGTTCTTTTTTGTTTTTAAACGAATGAAAGGTACATCCATCAAAATATATATTTTTTCAAAACACGGCATTGGGCTTTCTCAGAAATGTTGGCCTTGATATTTATTTTTTATTTATTTGTTTTTGACGTAATTTTAACCAGTTTTATTAACTTTAATTCATATTCTGGGAAGCTTTCGTGAATGGATTTCTCCCATTTTTCAAATGTTTCGTAACAAATTCATTTTGATCAATCGGACAATTTTTTACCTTTTTTTTATTTTGATAGAATATACCCAACTACTAAATTTAATCGATCCATCACAAAAATCACTTATATTATCGTAATCACATACAGGCAGGCACATCAAAGGACATCGCCCAACAGACGCCGCTGGTGCTAGCAGTATCTTCATACACCCACATTTGGCCGACTCGCGTATCAAAGGCAATTATGACACTCACTTTGCTGCCAATCTGGGCTTCCTCGTTCGTAAATCAACCATCAGTATACAGTGATGCAGTTGTAAATACGCGCGACGAAACATACTCCTCACTTGCTGATAGTGTGTGCGACCCTTGATAACTGTCATATCAAACAATTGACCACCCAATACAGTGGAAATGCCTAGGGTTTGGACTGACTTTGATAGCGATCCCGTACAATTTGCAAAGTGCTATGATTTGAGAGTGCACGTTTGGACGGTGATATTTCGATCCGCCCCGTTCATGTATAGCAATTTACTAATGTTCTTATCAACTAGAAGGTTGATAAGACTTAAGACCAAGAAGTGCGATGGCTAGGCCAGCGCTGCCAAAAGATAAGTCTTGTGACGTCTGCTATAGAGGTCATATTTCTAGGCAAGCATTTTCAAATGGAATCCCTTCCAAGGCACAATTTTACAATAATTGCCTGATTTTGCCAACCATAGACAGACATAACAGTCCCAGATCAACTGAATTGTAATCATAGAGTGTTGTTATGTTGTGTTATTGAGTGACTGCAAACGCCAATTATAGACGTGCTTACTTTAAGTAAAGGTTAAATTAACTTCGACCACTTTTTCAATCATATAAAATTTCACTAATGCTTCCCCCTGCCTCAATGACTTTTATCTTAATTTTCCTCACCATCCCCTGTCCACGCCCAATCGCAAGACACCACTGATAGTTTGTAAAGTACTGCGGGAAGAAAATTGGTTTCCGTTGATCGTAGAAACCTACTTCGTATAATGAATAATGTTGGCAAGCAGTAGCTATAAAGAATGCTATATTATATATTGTATCAAAACCGGAAATTCCTTTTAAAAAGAATGGCAAGTTAATTTTTTGAACGATTTAAGGATTTTGCTAAGATTATGGGACCATGAGCAAATAGTTATTGCCATTGAACGGTTCAAAACTAACAAGGCATCAAATTACGATGGGCTGGGGTAAGCTTTTGGAGGAGAGTTAATGAATAGCCAGAATGAATTAATCAGAGAAATTTGTACACTGAAAAAAATACCAAGCGATTGTAGTCTTGGGATTCTCAGCTCCGAACAAGGACTTTCGAAAATGATACTCGGAAACACCAAAGGAAGGAGAAAATTTTCTGTGCTGCAGGTTCAAAAACCGTAGAATACGTGAGCATAATTGGAAGCTTGAAATTATCTTTACATTTTTCTGGTTTGTTGGAAGACCACAGAAGGAGGGTTAGTTAGAAATTGAGAGAACTCATTTCACTTAAACGCGCAAATATTGTTGTGAGAGACAATCAATTGATATGAGAAACCTCAATATCGATGTGCCTTCAGTATAAAATAGAATAACGACATCAGCAAGAATATCCAATGTTCGGTTTCTCTTGAAAGCAGGTTTTTATTTGGACTCCGTAAGCAATAGAGTAATGGACCCATCTCTCAGGAAAACACCATATACAAGTCGCTTATAATTTGAGTTCTACTGTAGAGTGCGTAAGCTGGGTGATTTAAAAATCTGATGTGCGAGCACTGGTTGTTCGCAGCGAATTCGGTGGCATATCAAGCTTTATGAAGTGTTCGAGAATGTTGACATAGTTGAACGAATTCAAATTCAATGGTTAATTTGGGTAGATCATATTGCACATATCGTGAAAGTCCATTCGTTACGTTGGCCAATCTAAGAGTACTAGTCGTAGACGGGTAGAACAAACCTGTGCTTGTCTGGTCACGTTTATGCAACTGGCACCAAGTTAAAAAAATCTCGAAAAGATTTTCGCCACATGATTGGTTTAACTCAATATTTCCTCGATGGAATGATTATTTAATTCGAGTCAATTGATTGATCGGTATAAATATTGATTTCAAGCAGTCTTCTTATCGCAATGATTTGAACATTTATTGAACATTAATTAAAAGTTTAAAAAACGGAACTGGGTATAATGTATATTATTTTTTAAATTCTCTAATTAAATATTTCCCGCAAACGACTGGCATAAGAAAGCATATCCTCTGTAACATCCAACTATTGTGACAATAATGCACAGCGGACAAATCCGAAAGACGACAGCAACACACAAGAAATCACTAAATGGCTAATTAAATTTTATTGTTATTAATCATAACTGAGCACCTGCACACAGCAAATTGCTCTGCGGAGATATTGTTCGATTAAATCTTTAATGTCATCACTGCACGAAACGAAGCTGCATTGCAGTCACTTGGGTATGCGGACACCTTTGGACGAAAATAAAAATGATAATTGATTTTCATTACATTTACTGCTGATTAAAGATACACACACAATACATTTATAAATCGGTTTTGTCCTGACTGTAAACAGTATTTAAAGTTACACTTGCTTTGTTGTTTCTCCCACAACATTCAGGAAATTATGACATTACTTTGTTGAAATAGGCTGCGGTGCACACAGGTTGTTGTTCTTCTCTAATATCGTGTTTCACTATTGAGTGATAAAGTTCGTTAATTATTGTACTCCATTGATTTTAGTCTAAAATGTTTAAAATGGAAAGCAAACACAAAGCCATTCACTCAATGCATTCAACAAAATCGATATAAAATGTCTCAAATAAAACTTTCGACGCCGCCGCTACAAGTGTGGAGTGGAGTGACCATATGGCTATTAAAATTGCATGCGCCAGATTTCTGACAACGCAATAACATTGCGCGTTATACCCTAGCCGAACCATTAACAACGAGTAAAACTGGTCATAACTTTTATTTAGAAAGTTTTGAATCTTTTGAATCAATTCTTAATTGAATTTCCTTTCAAAGTATAAGAATTATACATATAATGTGCGCATTAATTGTTGTCGAATATGTAATCAAGTTTTCTTGCAAGCTGGTCACCCTATTTCACTTTAATCGCTCACATTGCCGTCGAACAGCTGTTCATGCCAGAATTTACATTTAGTTCAGTGCTTGTATTTTAAAATTTCACGTGTTTTGGTATAATTTTAAATAAAAAGTGTTTAGTTATTATAAAATATGCGCAAAGAAAATAAAAGTGCTTATTAATAAGAAAGTAATTTAAAAATCTGTGAAAACGCAATTAAAATGATACGAAAAGTGCCGCTAATCGTAATATTAGGGTCTACCGGTACCGGTAAAACCAAATTATCCCTTGAATTAGCTGAACGGTACGGTAGTGAAATTATTAGCGCCGATTCTATGCAGGTATGTAATTTCTAATTGCGTTTAGAAATTATTAAAGTGTTAAAAAGTTTACCTTCGCATGAAGCGCTGTTAAATTTTTGCGTATTTCTCTGCCGAACATATTTTCATTCAACTGTTTTTTATTTGTTTCGTTTATTATTATTTTTTTTGGGAAATTCGTTTAAATGAAATTACTTCACACATGGAAGTTACCACCATATTTAATGCTGTAACATATGCTTTTCAAATATTTTTAAAAGAAAAAACTCGAAGTAAAAAATTTACTTAAGGAAATAATTAAACCTATCAATCATTTTGTGCATCAGACTGTGGCCTCATGCTCACGGCATATACGATTTTTTCAAATTCCTTGAAAATAATATATTCTCATATGCAATACTTGCGCAGCGAGCAATGGGTAAAAAGAAGGTGTCATAGGCAAAAAAAATTCTCTAAAAATGGCTTATTTCACGAAAAGATTTAGATTAAAATTTCTTAAAAACCAA
>JXPQ01032719.1:0-10224 GCA_001014675.1 Ephydra gracilis
AGCTAAACACATAATTTATAAAAAAGATGAAGGGTTCTTTAAAGTCATTTTATGCAGAGAATTCTTTTTTATATATTCAGGTAGGACTACGAAAGAAAATACGACTTTTGACACGATGTATACCCTCTTTCTTAGTAGTTTATAGTTATTACACTGGTTCTGATGGTGAACGACCTTCAGTCAAATTGAAATTTTCCAACCAATATCGCTGGTTTGTTCAACGAAAACTAACGACAACTTGAGTCTAGACTTCTTTGGTTCATGAGAAAATACAATCACATCAACCATATGTGATTTTTAAACAAAAATAGGACAATTGACGTAAATATTCACCTACATGTGTCAGTTTAAGCGAATGCTTCTGAAAGCGCATTTGATCTATGTTGGCATGCAGCTCTAAGTGTGGAGTGTTTGCACTTGCATGTGTGGATTTCAGAAGACGTATATGATTAACAGATGGCTTCAAATAGGAGTAAATAGAGAAATTCTTAACTTAAAGCTCTGCACAATGCCATTGTACAAGGTAAACAACTGACGGTTGTGCTTTTCGCCATCAGAAAATTTATAAGATTATAGTTGTATTATTCTTTCGAAGCATATTATATGATATTTTACCTAAACCCTAGACACATAGGCATGAATTGAAAGAAGCTGCTTTTATTAAAAAATTGCGCAAACTAGAACAATAGGATTTATAGTGCTTCATTGACTTATGAAAAATGCGAAATTCTACAACCAATTCCAAAATTCAAATTCAGTAAGGCATAAAAAGACAACGTTAAGGCTCCAACACCGTTAGGTATAGTTTTCTACAATGAACTTGGTTTTAAGCAACACTATCTTCTTTTAAGGAATGACTTATTTTGTTATCTTCAGTATATTTATAGACACTTTTTTTTGTTAATATACAGCTGTAGTGCTTAACCTGTTAATCTGTATACATCGAAACGATGTATCGGAGCTTTCCCAATTTCAATAAATTTATAATCCGAAAACAGAAAAATTTAATAAGAATTAAAACTCACCCACCTCAGCTTACATAAAAATTAAAAAGAAAAATAAAAAAAATTCTACCAACAAAGAAGAGATTATGCAAATGCCCAGTAGGTAGATATATCGAAAGAGAATAATTATAGGGCAGTCTTCACAGAGGGCTCAGAAAGTAATTCNAAATGCCCAGTAGGTAGATATATCGAAAGAGAATAATTATAGGGCAGTCTCCACAGAGGGCTCAGAAAGTAATTCTAATTTATATAGAATCCGTTATATTTAAATTATTCTTATCATATAATTAATCATTTCTTATGTGGTATTAGTAAGCAAAATATAAATTTATAAATTTTTACGTTTTATGGGTAATTTCTATCTAATTATTTGTAATAAAAATATACCATATTTATTATAATTGAAAGAACTTTTCGTTATCGAATGCTTGTCTATGCACTACTTCCTCAAAGAGTTTCCCAAATGCTTCTGGACTTGGACAAAGCAGACAGTGATTGTTTTTTAGACCACAATTCTTTCGGCTGCTTTATCGTTAGTTTCTGTTCTAGTTTACTTCCACTGATGGCAAAATTCCCAATATTACTGCCAATGTTGTGAGAATTCATTACGTCAGTTAAAAAGAAGTGGGTTTTTTTTCCAATAATTTGTGTAATAATACTCCATCTCCTTTTTTATTTAAATATCTTAAATTAATTTTGGCTATTATTCCTGTATTACTTTGTCCGATCTTATAGAATTGTTTTTTTGTAATTATATTTAGCCGAATTTGATAGTTTTTTCAATCGCTTAGGTCAAGTTATTATCAGTCAGTTTCGTCTAATCTATTAATTTGTTTTACGATTCCCAGTCAAATTAGCTCAATATTGCTCGAAATATATGTTCGGGCTCTAAATAATTACTGTTTTGGAGAGCTGGTAAACATTTTTAACACACCGTCTTTCAATTTAAATACAATATTTGAAAATATTACATATATTCGGAAACACTAGTGTTGCAAAACCTACTTTATATTTTCAGGGAAAGACACGTTAAAACAGTTATGGTAAGTATCCAAAGTTTCATTCTGGTGATCTTATGTAAGAATAACCACAAGTTTGAGGAATGAGTAATTATTATTATACGCAGTTTAGTATCATAGACAGGAGAGCTTTATGAGGCAGTAAGCTCGGAGATTTAAAAAAATATTAAGGAAGAACAGGAATGGTACAATGAAGTTGCATCATGGAGGGATATTTAAAAGCGGTCCATTTACATAAGAATAAATTCAGAAATATAAGAAAAATATCAAAAAGAAAAAAGTGACGTGTTACAACTAGTTCGATGAGTGAAATAAGAAAGAAATGCGAGTAACCTAAATAAAATCAATCAACTATAAACTTTGAGTCCTTGAAAAGTGTTCTTGAAATATCTAACTTTAAATTTCCGTAAATTACAAGTACTTTGAAAAAAGCACGTAGTCTTCATATAACAAAAATTTCAATTGGATTTTTTTAGTCATACTCTCATATTTCCATGATCCAATGTTGTTTGTGTTGTTTCGAAGAAACTGAGTATAAAATTAACTTGTTTGTATAGTTTTTTGTAATCCGATTGTTGGTTAAGATAGCGAAAGTATCCGATATACGCTTATAATCTTTTAAATGTCTATAACTGACGTAACATGTAACTTCTGGTTGTGTATCAAGCTGTTTAAAAGTAAAATTAATTATGCTCTTAATTTGAACACATTCCACGACCAAATCCTATGACTTCATAAAAAAAATTTCAAAATTAATGAATGATCTGGGTATGCGACAGTCTGGATGGACCAGTTGTTAAAAATTTGTATGTAATAGTAAAAAACAGGAACCAATGTATATGATTGATTAATTTAATAATGATAATATTAATTTAAATACATATGGCATGTTTCAGCATTTACTCTTGTACTATTCTCTATTTGCTAGCATAATTATTAACCACTCGATAGTGCGAGATCGTCAACATGGCGATAACCAACTCCCACAACGTTCCAACAATCTGGTTGCAGCGGTTTAACGGAGTGTTGTATAGAACAGAATATAATAGTGTCATTGGATTTGTTGCCGATTAAAGAAGAATTAATAGAAAGAATGTTGTCTCTGTCCACATTGTTTTAAATACGGCCAAACCGTCACTTGTATGATTTTCACTGAATTTGAGTATCGAAGATAATTTGAAAGGAGAAATTGTGGAAACGAAGAATCCACAAGAGATCCACGAAACTTCTTTACATGATGAGACTGTGCCTGTTTCACAGAAATCAATTGTTCACAATAATCCATACCGAAGTGTGTGGTCATCTCAGTACAGTGTATAATGGTTTAGTCCATAAACGACAAATAATGGTGCATTTCTGCTTACTTCCATAAATGGGAGAGATATTCGAAGACTAAAAACCCACAAAAACATGGAAGAAGAGCAGATTCATGGGGAAATTAGATTCTTAAGTTACGGCCGTGGATACATACGTAATAGAAGTAAATTTATAAGAGAAGCTTTGGTCATATATATAAGACGATAGTCTTAACACTGCTGTAGAATTCCGTAACCTTTCTTTACAGTGTTTTTAAATCCTTCAAGATTAAATCGCATGGGAAAAGATAACTTTTGGATAGTATAATTCAATGTCTTGAATGCGTTTGGCAATTTAGCATTAACAAATATGGACATTACAAACCTTAAGGCAATTAGCTAGAAGTGAGTGTTCTCTGCTCAGAAGAAACAATGTGTATCTGTCCAAAAGTTCAAATTCCATTTGGTAGCAAAAGGATGTGTTCAAAGATACTGAACCATCTGCAAAGCAACATTTTTGGTAGTGGTAAGGCATTCTACGATTGCTTGTTAATGCGTTAACTGTTGAGAAGGGAATGAGCTTCATATTGACATGTACACTAAGCAGCCGGACGAAGTTTTAAATTGTCAATACACTTGAAAAGTTTCAAAATTGGTGGAAAAGATTACCATACATCTAATATAAATATAAATAGTCTATAAAAATGTGCAGATGAATAGCAGACTAAATGAAGTAATGTAAGTTAATCTTTGGGATTTGTTTTGGGACAAACTCTGTTTTTACAAAAGATTATAATAGCCTTCAGTCCACGTTGACGATCTTCTTGTCTGAACATGTTCAAATAAAAAGTAATTAAATATGTAAAGAGTGTTGACACCAACAATATAATTCTGTCTGAACAATGGTATACTTTAGACAGACAAATGTTCGTCTCGACTTTGGTAAGTAAAATTGTAAATTAGTCAAACTCAAGCGCAACAAAGCTAATTGCACACGAACTGATATAAAAAAATATCAGTCTCTAATTTGAACATTATCGAGTTTTTACCGTTACAAGTCTGCTGGTTATATTATATGCCGTTGATATATATTTCATCATACCACTGAAAATAGAGCTCAACAATCAAACCCTCATTAAAACAAAAAATAACATATAACAGCGATAGCACGCAAAGTCAAAGCAGACCGTGCTTATGGGACATCAGATAGGAATTCTAATAATGGTTACGCTACTGTGGGAATCGAATAAGCAACAAGTGGTCGCACTAACTAGTACCGAGACCGAAAGCATTTCTTTATCCAATGAATCGAAAGAAGGTGTGAGTACCATGAACACATTGATTAAGCTTTTTCAGAGCTCATGAATCAATCACAATAAATTCCGACAGATTAAAAGCCCAAAGCATTTTCAAAAATCCAAAGCTCTACGGAAGCAGCAAACAAATCGATATTTGATATCAACATATGCGCGATCTTTATAACGATTAATTTCATTAATGTGTACAGGCTCCAATAATATGATTTCTGATATTTAAACTAAGTAACGTTAGATATTTTAACATCAGAAATTTAGGGGGTATATGACATTATTTAAATAAATTTTAATAAGAGTTAAAGTAAATTGTATTGTTTAATAATATTATTGATAAAGAAAGCAAAGCTTGATAATCAAATTATTCTTGTTCACTTGCGAAGGAGTATTTCAATTTAACGAGACCCCAGAATTAATTCTTCTTCTTTATGTTTGTTCAATGATATTTCTTCATTTGTTCTTTTGATACTGTTATTCCATATTTACTTTAAAATAATCGCTCTTGTAATCAATATCAAAAAGATAGCGTTTTAAATTTGTCCAAAAAGATTTTATGGCATTCGCCAAAGAATGACTATGAGGATGGAATACAATTTAATACCAAATAAAACAAGTAAAAATATTACAGTCCGCTTAGGCCGACAGTGTAATACACGTCGCTTAATTATAAAATAAAAACTGGAGAAGTACAGTATCTTAAATTTAATGAAAAGAAAATGAAAAGAATGCTTTTTAATAATAGATAACCCGAAGGCATCCCCAAGCTTCCTTTGTGGTTTTGCATGGTTTAATTGTCATATGGAGATTCATATGCACAAGTTTACTTATACCACATAGCACCAGGAATTAACAACTGTTAGGAAAAATCAAGAAATATGTTATATGCACAATGTCATTTAGAAAAATAAGATTATAATCTTCAATTCGCCATAGGAACAATTTACGCTTTAGGGAGAATCGCATAGATAAACAGAATCTCCAAATATGCGCTTTAGAAAGGAAATGAAATAAATTAGTGCTAACGGAACGAAAAAAATCTTTTAGGAATTTACTCGCAATTTAACGAAAACTTACTAAAATCAAGCTTTCAATATTCGTTTTACCTAATAATTAAATAATTGAATTCCCAAGTAACACAGGTATTATCAAGGGTTAATAGTTGTGATTATACCTAAAAGGTGTTCCCAATGATTGAATTCCCAAATTAAACAAATATTATTTATCAATAAAACAAGATTTGAAATAAGAACACAAAGTAGGAAAAAGATAAAATTAATTAATCATACGATTTTTTCGAAATATGTAAAGCTATACAATGCATTGCAAATACAGAATAAATTTCAATCGATTGTACAGTCGGACCGTACTTCAATGCTGACTTCGCTGAGACTTTCATGGGGGACACTCATTTTTATATTTTATTTTTCATTGGTTATTAATTGATGTGTTCATATTATAATGTCTGTAAAAATCACAAAATGTCAATATGCCAGATTGTCAGAGAATAAAGTAACATAATAAAATATATGGATTTAGAATTGTAAGATATTGTTTTTTGTGTATTGTTGTAAACCAATATTACCGTTCAACTTCAGCACTCTAACAAAGAAAACTTAATATGGTTAATACACTGTCTACATATATAATGTCCCTCCTTAGGACTTTGACTTCTCTTGAGCTAGATTATATGCGTATTAATATATGTACATATGAAGGGTATGTTTTTTTATTTCAACTTCGTTCCAACTATATGTCAGCAGTTTTTCCAACACTTTTGACGGCTCTCTACAATATGGTTTTGGAACACTGCAACTCTTCCTCGATGCACATAAATCATTGTCCACGCACATCATCTTTCATATTCGGGTGACAAATTAGTCTTTAACGGAAGATGAGGAATTCGATGTCAAAAATCCTCACTACACAAAATGTGTGAGACCTCGCATTGTTGTTCATAAGATTCATTAGTCCTAGGTGATTCCATTAATGAATTTCTGCAAAGATTTCGGTAAATAGATGGCTGCATACTACTCAGAATCGTATTGCGTAAGTTGCTCAAGCCGAACAGAGGTCATATGACGTAAACAACCAAAGAAAAAGGCAACCACTTGCTTCGCAAACAACTTTTCTGGAAGACGACTCCCCTTGGAATACCCACCTGGTTGACTCTTGTTTTGTTTCTATCTCATGGGTATATAATCATTATTCGTCACCTGTCAAGGCTTTTTATACGTCTTTTCAAGCCACACGGTTGAACATTTTATTAATTTTTTTTTTTTTTTAATTAATCGATACGAACATTGTTATTGGCGATTTTTATATTATGGGGTATCTGACAAGAAAAATTCTTTTTCAAACTAAGTTTGCATTCAAAGTCATATGTATTGAAGTGGATGTGCAAGGATGTCTCTATCTCACGATTAATAACTTCATGACGGATCAGTACAAGTTCATGTGCTGCATCCATGTTTTGTGGGTGCACAACCGATTTTGATGGAATTCGTTGGTCACTGAACTACGATCACGAATGAACTCAGTATATTCACATAATTTTGTTGAGTTAATTCATATACAAAATTATGAAAAAGAATTTTTATCCAACCAAAGTTTCTCTTGAGTTTCCATTTTTTTGGTCAAAATAATTGACACCTTTGTTTCAACAGCACTGCCTTTCGCCAAAGGGAATGCTTTATTAAGACACGAAGTTGTTTTCTATCCGATTGATTAAATTTCGATCACACTGTCGGCCTGAACTCACTCTTATTTTTAATTTTTTTTTTTGCGTATCAGAATTTATTCCATATTAAATTTTGAACTTAATACCGTAAAAGTATTAATAGTAGTAATAATATTAATGTGACCATTGAATAATGTGGTCTTTTTGATACATTTTCTATCCATTTTTTGAAAAAGAACATTTCGTCAGAAGAATGATTTTGGTATGAATGTTAGCCTTCAAATTATCACTTGTCGAAGGAGTATAACACAGGGAAACGACTTTCATTCTAAATAATCTTCGTTTTAGCCAGAACGAGCATTGCTTAGACGTCGAAGCCATTATACTATAAATGGCTGATGTGTATTATGTTGTTGGTTGTGGCTTACTATTACGATAATCTTATTTTGATTTGAAGTTTTAGTTCTTAATAAGTGGATAGTAATTATAGCCCGGGAATGGCATTAAATTGAAATAAGAATATGTGTAATAAGAAATTTCTAAGCATCCTATTAGTAATTATAAATAAATATAAGTGGGGGAATGCATCATTTGGTGGATCCGATGGTTTTTGAATAGTTGACATATGGAATATTGAAATTATTGGTAACGCATTTTCATCTCGTAATTGTCTATTAATGTATGAGACTGAGCATTTTCATTCGAATAAACCATCTGTTTTTTCAAATATCCATTTGCAATCGAAGCATATAAAATCTTTTATATAAAACAGAAGACGCCATATCAACTGCGGGCACTACAATACAAGCATATGATGCGTATTGTGACCCCACCCACATGAATATGCCGCATTTGGACCGTCTGTGGCTTGATGTGGCCAGTACATACACACATGATTATTCAGTAAGTAATTCGGGCAGTTTAAGTTTTACCAAATAAAAGAAGAGGAGGGTAAATTTGTCATAAGCACAATAAATATTCTTTGTTTACTTAAGGGTGATTTTTCGCCATTGGTGTAGCAAGTCTGATCAATAGACAAGCTTACGTTAATTCATTTTATTGTATGGAATCTTAGTTTATTTGTTATCACATTTTTTGTGCCATGTCTTATTTTAAATTTTGTTAGATTTCAATTTCAAATTTCACAAAGTTTTCCTAGGTTTTTGGGGAAATATTTAATTAATGTATGATATGAATATTTTCCAACTACTAAATCAATAAATCTAATAAGTAAAGTGTATTTGGTTGATAAGGCTATGCTTAAAGAAGACACAAGATAAGGAAAGTGAAACGCACCACCTTTTCCTAAGTTTAGAGGCCGCTTTTGACCCTCTGAACAGGAGTATATGCTATCTGAATTGTCTGAATTTGGCGTAAGGTTGCATATTGGAGCGAACTTGATAGGGCCTTTTCATGCGAAACGAAGATTTATACAAAGTGGTACCGTATCCCGTATTCTAATTTGATGATAAAAAAATCATCTGCGCTGTGGGATGAGCGGAATGCATCTCACGTACGTCAACTATGTGGTCAACATTGCCCGAAGGAATCGCAGGATTATCGCCATATGTTCTAGACTTGTTTTAGAAGTACAGAAGATGGCTGAGTCTTAAAATAAGGCAAATACTCCTAACTTTGGCAAATACTTTAAAATAGAAGACTTCAAGTTTTTAGTGTGAAAGCCTCTTATTTGCTATTAGTTTTACTTAGTCAGCAACTGTGTTATAAAGTCATCTCTTGGAAAACACCGATTAGCATACATGAGCCACTTATAAAAAGAGGTCTACTGCATAATATTGAACCATGGATGCTTTCAATATGTGGTCCCGATTGGCGGAAACTTTGAAGTGATGAGCTGTATGAAACCTATGATGATGGTGACAAAGTAAGAAGAATGAAAATCCAGAATCACTTAATAAACGGTGGTAATTACGGGGAAGCCCTGTGTTGGACTATCCAGCTGCAATACGTTTCATCTGCACGAACTTGTATTGGCCGATTGATCAAGTCAGTATTTATTATCTTTTTTGCTTTGCTTCTAGTTTAATGTTCGGTAAAGCTAAAAATTAAATTGAAAATATTTCCACTGCTCATGAATACCACTATGTTAAGACTCCCTAGGGTAATAATGGTAGTAGAAACGCCTAATGCACTTTTATATTAAGCGTTTTTGGCATAAATGTGATATGCCCTATACATATTTTTTTTCTAATTCATAACTTTTGGGTGTAAATCTGGAAAAAAGTACACAAATATTACATATTTCTAATTTGCAAAGTCTCTGACTGCCGTTGATGCTCAGGAAATATTTATGTTGTGATTTCCAATAAGAATAAGCTTTTACGAGGATTAATTTAAATATCGAGATTACGAATGAGAACCTGTTTTGTACGTTCATTCTTAAAAGAATGGCGGTAGCTCTTATTTTCAAACTACGGAACTATGGCGCTAAAAGAATCACTCTCAGTCGGGCTACATATTACCCTATGAATGCGGTTCCCACAGACTACTTCATCTAACTTATTTTTCTATTAATAGTTCTCTCATTTTATTTTCTATTTTATTTTATAGATTCGAGAAACATTTGATTTTGTGGATCCCAACACATCAGTTTACTTTAGCGTAATTATTCGTTAGACGCTAAGTATTTGTAGCCTGATGATAATATAATTTTATTCAATAAATAATTCAAGCCATATTTTCCTTTTAAAATCTATTAATGGAGTATAAAGAATTAGAGTAGGTGCAAAAGAGCACAAAAAGCATTATTTACCAACAAATTTATTAGATAACATAGAGAAAACTTGAAAATTTAAAGTTTTAAACACAAAAGTAACTGTAATAAATCATGTATAACATTTAAACTTAAGTAATTGAGTAATTATATTAATTGAATATATAAAATTTAAAAAAAAA
>JXPQ01032815.1:0-17309 GCA_001014675.1 Ephydra gracilis
CAAATAATGGTGCTGCCAATATCTGTAGTGACATAAAATACAAATGTAGTCCAACCAGCTGATCTTAAGGAAGTGTTCTTTTTCGAACTAAAGTCTCTCAAGGCAGCCGGATCTGATATCCGTCCGGAAGAAAAATACGAAGCTGATGGTAATGCCCAATTTTCTGTGTTCAATTTGGTCACTGAAAAACCGATCGAGTAAATGCAGGCTTACGATTCTAAACCCTGTGTTAAAGAAATGAGATGCTACAAAGTGTGCCAACAGGCATAAGATTTGCTTCTTATACACCATTCGTAAGATCCTGTATTCTTCATGAAAGGTTTAAGCCGTATTTGAAAAAAGTAATTGCATACTTTCAGTGGTAAGTCTAACATTGGCCAAGTGGTTACTCAGCGAAAAATGTTCAGAACTAGTAAAAGAAAATTGATACACATCACTTCGTTGAAGATTTTAAGACCAGCATTGTCCCTTATCAAATGGATCGTGATTTGATTAGGGGTAAAAAGGCATTGAAACAATTTTATTTATGATCATGACTTGAGTGCTAACAGTGTAAACATCGTTGGCCGTTATAAATTCGAGTTTGCCGCCGCATTCTTCGAATTCATTAAAGAAGCATAAAAGACGNAAATTCATTGAAGAAGCATAAAAGGCGGGCCTGAAAATCGATCACAACATATTTTTTTCATGCCCCTGTACGATATAATTTCAATATCCCATTTACAAATTTCAATTTCATGAATTATGCAATCGTTCATGCAGACTTTTATTTTCCATCATCAGACTTATTTAAATGGCCCTGTTCCGTTTACATTTGGTTTTTTGATACCATTGATGCAAGTGTGGTCAATGCATTCCCAAAAATGATATTTTACATAATTAGAAACTCAGAAAAACAAACACAAAACAATTATCGACATCTTAATACATCTGATCATAAGCTTCTTATAAACACAAAGTAGTTTTGCTAAGATGAAATGTGTTGATCCCTTCTATTAAGTAATTTCATATTGATCATTCTTGTATACGTTTTCAAATGCTTACTATGGAGTGTCTCTTAGGCCAAAAGCCAGAATTTTCTCGAGTATTCTTTTACTTTCGGCACCGCTAATAGGATGTTAAAAAATTTTTTTTGTGCTATTACACCTGAGTTCGCATTGCTCCTTGATGCTCTCCGTTGGATGAAATATAGAATTTGTTGGTGATTTCCTGAAATTTTGTGTCTGATGCAGGGAGCAATTTCGGTACTGCTCGGCCTTCAGGTGGTATCTATGGGTTCTATAATTTTGCCTTTTCTAAACCTTTTATTCTGTTACGTCCATTAAAGGGAAATTTTACTGGAAAACGCATTTTCTGTTGGATTGAATCTGGGATTGCAAAACACCTTAAAACGTTCTTATCAGCATCTTTCTGTCAAACAACGACTTCTGAACTCCATAGTTCGGCGCAGTGCATAGAAATTTCTCGTCGAATATAATTATGTTTTAAGTTATTAGTGATTCAATTCTGAATGGTCTGCAAATACCCCTTTATCTGAACCATATGACCTCCTTGTGTGCTTGCTTTAAAATACATAAACGTTTATGATTTCTTAGATATCAAGTTCATTTCCCTGAATACTCTCACGTTTTTCGTTAAAGATTAAATTTTACTAAACTTGCATCACTGTTGAATCGTCGTGAAAATAAGTGATAATAAGTAGCCTCCTCTCAGTGCAGTAAAATAAAAACCAAAATTTTCAATTATATTATTTAAAATTAAATTTATGAATATCATATTCATTATAAGACACGTTATAATTCCTGGAATGGGTTAATATAATTTCGCTCTGCAGAATAGACAAAAATTATAAAGTCCTGTTATGAAAGTTTTTATTTATCACCGAAGGTAACTCCGTTCTTATATTTTATACAGTGTCTTTTGATAGGAATGATTTGGCGATCCCTTTCATCACTTTCTCTGCTTGGTGACCCCATAAATGTTTTTTTTTTCTATGACTGTAAGTAACGTCATCAACATAATCACGTGATTTCTGCACTGTAACGGCAATGACTAGGATGGGTTTCGTTTCCCTCATTAAACTTAAATTTTTGGAAATAATTTGCAATATTTCGTTTATAAGACCAGGTGTTACTGAAAAATGTTAAATTTAAAAGTTTTATTGGATGGAGTATCTGAATTCACTTTGAATATTCTTTTAAATTATTGCCTTTAGCCTGACGTGTAGCCACGCTTTGCTGAAGTTTTTCCTGGAGTCATATCTGCAATATCATGCATAGCATATCGATACCGTTTCAGATGCTTCGGTATGCGTGATATTGACGCTTTCAGAACTTGTGAAGGAGTATTTTAACTCATTTTTTCAATACAAGGATACACTGTACGTGTGTAAGTACCCTCATGCTTCATGAGAAACGAACTGTTTCCGACACACGAACCAAGGAGGGAAGACCACGTACTGCTTTGTTAACAAATGTCACTGTAATATAAAGGAGGAGTTCGTGAAGTAGCAAGATATTTATTTAGAAATCAGACAGCATCATATCCGCGTGGAATACATGCAGATTTTCTCTAAAATTTTGCATTCAATTAACCTGAGACGTTGTTTACAAAATGTAATTCGTTCTTCAGTAGAGGAGAGTTTCCGAAAGTTTGGAAACGACAACCTTGTGTCGGATATGGTATCATCATCACCATATCACCAATATAGCTTGCAAGATACAATGGCAAATCTTCTAAGCCAGCATCTTATGTTGTAAATATAGGAGTAAATAGAAACAGCACAAGGAATATCAGAAACGCAGGATGACTTCAGGGACAAAATGTCATTATTATCAAAGTTTTGAAGTGGCGTAGGCAAACCGTGATGGTTTAATATTGCAAATCGGAGTAAAATTATTGATTCCTTAGAACTCCGGTAAAAAACAAGGTTTTGTCATCAAAAAACGGTCACTTTTAAAGTGACCTATTTTTTTTTTGTGGTGTCCTCATTGCAAAGAAACATGGGCTCAGTAACTTATACTATGGTAAAAATTTTCCGTCAGATTTGGTTTGCACTATGAATGATTCTCTAATCTCAAAGTTGGTCTAGAGATCAATATGGTATGTAATGACTTAAGTTTTAAGAAAATCTTGAGGGTATTCCGCTATAGGGTCAGACTAAATATACCCAGTGGAGTGTGCAAATCACAGGGATTAGTGTACGTCTCTGTCAAAGACATAAAACGCAATTATCT
Source organism: Ephydra gracilis (assembly GCA_001014675.1). Classification (NCBI taxonomy): domain Eukaryota; kingdom Metazoa; phylum Arthropoda; class Insecta; order Diptera; family Ephydridae; genus Ephydra; species Ephydra gracilis. The sequence goes on from JXPQ01032815.1 coordinate 3,237, forward strand.
ATCATCTGTCTCTTGTGAGCGAGAGGTTCGTCGTATGTTTTCGGTATATTTGCACGCATTTGACGGGCAGGACCTTGTCAAATTAATGAAAGATGCAACGTGGAACGTCACAAATGTAATTGACAAAACTGGGCGTTCCACAGGATGTGGCAAGTGATATACTTGAGGTCTCTGGAGCTTTAAAATTCATAGCAGCAGTTATCGGGGCTACCTACTCCATTGGGCATGGGAATATATCGCTTCAGGATCTCCCCAAGCCTGCACGAACATAAGATTCGAGGGGAAAGTTATGGTCCTAGGAATATACTGAAATCTATAAGAAAATATCTCCCACGAGGTCATGAACAAAACTTGGAAGATCACTGCAAGGAAGAGAATTTTTAGAACAAAGTAAATCTCAGATGCATGGACTTCTTTTCTTAGCGACGGTCTTATGCATTTCGTTCTCAACGCGCCTCCTAATCTAATGGTTCCTATTGTTGAAACTGATGCATGCTCTTTAAGGTGGTTCACCATGTGTGGATGTTACGGCGCAGATCATCTAGTTCAACAAAGCTGATCGGAATGCAATGCAGATTCCCAGAATCAACTACTATAACGACCCACGGAGTTTTTAAAACTTTTATCGCTGGATTAACAGGTACCGTTGAATGAGTGAGATTAGTTGTGCTCATAGAAGTAACATTTGGTAGGATGTAGATCCATAACTAGAGATCTGCATGTGGTGTTATCTGTTACAGAGATCCTGCCTGCAATTTCCAGATTTGACGCGAACGCACCCTACACTTTATGCTCGTCTGCATACGTGAATCATAAAAATGCGGAGATACAAAGAGAACGCATTACGAGCGCTCGATGTCATGAACGCAAGTGGACATGTTACCCTAACTAATAGAGGTCCGTATAGGACCACTGATAATAATGATAAGTATTGTCCAGTAGTAAATATACCAAGGTGATTATATAAGTGATTTAAAGAGTGGTTTAAACGAAAGTGCCTCCCTAAAGTCGGCTTGAGAAGCCTAGTTCAAGGTGATGTGAACAAGAGTTGTTAGGTTGTTTCGCACATTGTGTGTGTTTGCGGTTTATCAAGTAGAAATGTTGGAGTTTCAATTCAAGTTTTACGTTGAGTGGGTCACTAGAACTTCAGGGATTGCGTAGAATGAGTTAAGAGGCACCTGCTGATCCTCCATAAAACTGTTTGAAAAAGGTAACGTTCCCTTGTCATGAAAGATTGATTAAGAGATAATGCTGTTGACGTTTGTCTGCTGACCGACATGTCAGGCATCATCGTTGAAAACTTGCCAGACAGACTTGACATGACAGGTTTGGACCAGTTTTGATTCAAATCTTAAATAATAGGTGAATCAACGTTTTTGAGGCATTTGAAGTATATGTTCTTTTCTGTATGATTGTTAACTTTGTGGTCTACAAATGTGATCTCATGTGGGGGATCTGAAATTATGGCGGAGATATTTATATAATTGATATGTGTGCATTAAAGATCGGCAAAATGTCGTGAATCTCAAAATCAAATTATGTTCCCAGAAGATTTAAGATGTGGTCCATTGTTTTGGAATTTGTTGAAAAATACCTTATCCGATGAATTTGCTGCAGTTCCCAATTACAACATGTACATAGACATCCTTCTTGTGCAAGTAGAAGGAAATTCCCGACTTAACCTTTACATTACATTTACAAGGTCTTAAGCCTTATGCAGAGTGAAAATAATTAAGGAAGTTAAGTTCTGTAACTGAGTCCTGGAAGAACACAGTATGGAAAATTCCTTGCGTTAAATTGTCAAGGCATCGTCCCAAAATAGCGAAGTTAACAGTGTTTTCATTGAGGTGACATTGTTGTGTACCTGTACCAGGGACGGCTTTGTGGCCCGTGTTACTTAACGTGCAACTGTGAGGATGCAGTTCACCAGGCTACGCACAGTGTTAAAGTCTAAATGCTGGTGTGTAGTCAGAATGAGTGGCGTACCATTTCGATTGACGCTCTATATGTACTGCAACGTGCCCTATCACTGGACCTTAGGTTACAGCTTAAAACAACTGAGTGTTGAGAAAAAATTAACTGCCAACCATTTTTCAAGAATGGTCGAGCGAGGACGTGTATACATCTTCAAGCATCATCTTGTTGAATTTCTATTGTTAATGTGTTATGAACGAAACATCTTGCGATCATCTTGTCTAGACGACCCTTCTTCGGGTGCGACGTGAAGGTTGTTGTATCTTCCAGCACGGTATGGTGTTGTTTTCAGAATTAATATAGGTTTCATTTTAATAGAAACTAAAGATAGTTTTCGATTCAAGCCAGTGAAGAAGAAGGTGGAAGATTTTTTGCACCCGACTTCTATCCAGATACCTTAAGAAACACCATTGGGGTAATCCGGGTGCAATATATCCAGCCCATCATACTGCACACAATGTTAAAAGACGTTGAAACGTTGAACAAGTCAACGTGCTTTCGCCATTAAACTGACAAAATCGCAATCTGGTAAAGTTTTTGTGCAGTATAGACAAAATGGCACAAAAATTCTGTATTTATAGTGGTAAAAAACACTTTGATCCAAGGCGGAGAAGGGTAACACGTACCTTGTATCAACGTAGTAATGCTAACCATATGAACATGGTTAATATTTATTAGCAAAACAGGTTGTACTTAAATATATGTCACTATTTTCACCTGAGGACTCTTGCACACAAAATTGTGGAACTTAAACATCGATTAATGTAGAAGATTATTTCACCAAAGCAGAGCATTCCCCTGAAGTAGGGAGAAAATATTTTTATTTTGGAACAACCTTAAGCAAGGAATTTTCTATAGGTGCATCTCTGATATATCAAGCGCAAGTGGATACACACTTATGGATTTATTAGACTTTTTCGTTAAAAGTGATCATTCGTTTTCACATTACCAGTATATCCCTTTCATATTACCTTCGAAAATATAGCCACTTAAGAGACCTCTGTACAGAAGGTTTCTGACTTGAGAAGAGTACAGAATGGTATTAACACAAAACGTCCCACCAACCATTCACCAACGCTTCTTCAGTAGGTCCGCAGTATCCAGCAAAGTAAACTTTATTGGTAGAACGTAAAATATTCTCAAAATATTGAGACACAAGAATGCTCTTTAATAAAAAAAACTGTCACAAAACTAGATGCACTATAATGATTTCTTTAGGAGCTCCAAAAGCATATTGTAATCCCAAAAGCATATTTGGAAGATGTAGATTAGAAAATAAGATAGAAGTAGACTAAAGAAAATTCTAGCTTTCATCTCCTTTTTATTTTTATCAATTAAAATTAGAATGATATATATCGCCTTCCTTAGATAAATTCAGTTATAAAAGTACGCAAGAGCGGTATGAAGAGTAATTTTTCTGACATGAACAATTTCCGTTATTTTAAAAATATCTTCTTATAAATTCGACTCTTAATATGCAGAGCTTATTGACATAATATCAAGAAGATGCATGAGGGAAAACCCATTTTATTACCTTCGTTGCAAATCATTTAAAAGTTATGCCTGGAACTAACCTACTAGCCCATGGATTAAATAAAATCTGATCTTCATACCCAAGGCAGGCAAAACTTTCCAGAGAGTAGCGAAAAGCTTTAGACAAATCAGTCTCATCTCATTTCTGCTAAGCACATTATATCGGATCCCAGGAGAGTGAAAAACAAATAAAAAATTAAATATTCACTCATTAAAACTTTCCAAACCTCAACAGGTATAAAAAAAAGGTACATCAAAAAACACGATACTTCATTTACTGATGCAAGCAGTAGAACATTACCTCATTGTGAAAGAGTATCCACAAGTGGCCTTTGTAGACAAAGATGCATTCAAAAACGTTGATGAGCCTTCCAGAACATCAGAGTTAGAGGCACTTCATTTAAGACCACTCCCAAGGAAGTAAGTCTTGGGCTTGTGCTTGCACCCCTGCTATAAAACTTGGTGGCATACAATCTTCTTAGTAAATGTGTCACAAGGTTTGACTTGGACTAAGGTCTATTAACCAAGAGCGATAGTCCCGATGTCACCTATGTGCGAACCCCATTAAGGCATAATCGAAAAGAAAATATACACCAGATCAAAATAAAAATCGGTAACAGTTTGTCCAGTCTCAAAATCAACAGACATCCGAGCCTGGTTCAAGAAACCAAACTCCAGTTTGCGCAAATGGTAAACGTTTGATTCTACAATATTCCGAATGCCCTCTTCACGTTCAAGAAAGCCATATAAACATAATGGAGTTTAAANGCCATTATTATCACCCATGAATGCTGGAACACGGCCGCAGCCTTAAACTAGCGTAATCTTGACATAATAATTAACTGGTGCTATGACAGTAGACCCACAATAAACAGCCAAAAAAATAACTCTAATAGACTGAATCACATAAAGGCTTCTCAAAAAATCCAAATTAAATAAAGAAATCATTGAACAAGAATATCAAACGCTTAGAAATCTGCATTATTTATACATACTATACTTTTCAATGGCTGAGTAGTACTTACGAAATAAAATACACAACTGAATGATTCTCTTCTACTCATTGTACTTAAAAGGAATAAAGTCAAAGAACCTTTTCAATATGTTGATACACTCTTTCAGCTAACAGCAATTAACGATTTAACTACCGTTGATAATTAACGTTTAAGAATTGACCATCACAATGAAATAAGAAGAATTTAAAAATTCCATTTTTTCTAAATGTGCTAAATGAGCCTGAAACTGCTTTTTTATTTTATTTCAATTTCAATTTGTTTTATTTTATAATAATTATTAATTTTATATTTTTTGTAAATTTTTTCGGCNTCGGCTCTTTATTTTATTTCAGAAAATATTAAAAAAAAAGAGTTGTTGGAAAAACACATAGATAAAACTGCCTTTTCATAGATGCATACACCTGCCTTTTTTAATCATTTATAAATCAGTTGCTCTAGTTGTGAGTAGTATTTTCTCATAGCTTACTTTCTGTTTTTATAAAAATTTAAACTAAATATTAATTTGCAGTTAAGTTCAAATAGGAAAATAAAGTGAATTGCTTTTTATTTTTGCTTCATTCTATATTTTTTCTAGTATGCACATTGAATATACATGTTTTGTCAAAATAAAAATGTAAACCTCTATAATCAATTGTATTTATTTTTTATGTTATGCAATTTTCAATACATTGTGTGAAATAAATTCAACCTCTGGACTTTGAACAGAGTCTACTGATTATGCGCTTTTGAGTCAGAACATAATGAAATATAAGTCCTCGACTGAAATACTTCCAGTGACAGGCTGTCCAGACGTTATGTCAAAGTTGAATATTGTCACATTTAAAACACATTCTATCCTCAAATTGGAGGTGGTTTGATCTGATAGCGTATAAAGTAAATTAATTTGGAGACCAATGAACAATCATTCTTGTACCTTGCCACTCTAGATGTGTTTGGTTGGAGCCGTAGCAAAGACAGAAACCACCCTCCTAGAAGTCACTATAAAAAAAAGCGCCATAATTTACTATAGATGCAACTGAAGGTTCTTTTGATTCTTCCACAACCTCGTCATCGATACATAAAAGTTTAAATCATGGATAATAAAGAAAAGATAGTTTGACGTCATTATTGTTCAAAACGGAATAAACTTATCACCAAACGATGTATAATCTGCAATGGTTAGCTGCTAGAAATTGTAGCAAGACACATAACTCTGAGAAAACACTGTCATAATCTCAACCTTTCCATGGCTAAACAATGCAGACATTGCGAAAGAGTAGAAGAACGACACTTACTAGGCAGCCACCAAGCCCTGTCCAGAAAAATCCTCGGATTTGTTGACGAAGCATTCTTCGAAAATTGACAGAACTGATTGATATACACATCAAAGGATTAAGCTAATACCTTAGGATAAGTTATGGACCGATTTGAAATAAAACCAGGGAATATCCATAAGTAAGGACCAACTTACTTACAAACCAATAATATTATATTATTAAAATATTGCATAAAAAATATAATTCAATGTAACATTACGACGAGTCTTTCGTTCAAATTAGTGCAGTTGTGGTTTTATATTCTGTTACCTTTGGACACAAACAAGCAAACACCGTTTGTCTTGATTTCTGCCTTACTTTTTAGGAACATATCTAAATATCACCTTAACAAAATTTCGTTGCTTTTTTACAGGGGTAAATACTTGCAAATTTATCGATAGATACACACAATGCTACAGGTCTTCCACTTGTAAATTCATCCATTCTGCTTTTGCGTAATTTCCTTGAATTTTGATGTCAGTTGCAGACTGCAAACTGCTAACGTAGCCAGTTGTCCTCAGTTCCTAGACAATCCGATATTTTATTCGAGTTTCAATGGCACATTCGTCAATTAAAACTCGGGAGCGCTTTTGTTTTTCTGGTTTAGATCAATCGGCCATAGCCACTGAACGCTTCATGATTGATTGATTTTTGCTTTTGAGATCGGTTGAAAATCGATTTTAGAGAACGGACCTATCGTTGAGCATTTAAGATGAATTTCACTCCACATCCGAATAAGAAGAACCGGAATAATGTTCATCTAGAAAAAAGCTGACGAAAACACCATTCGGTTAGTTTGGTAATGAGCGATTTGTATCCATGAACCCTTATATGACGAAGGATCGTGTATATCAGAGTTCATGGCATTTTGGACATACGCAGTATCAATATATAGCTGTTTGGAAAATACTGCTATTTGGAAACCGTATTTTGGTTTGCATGGAAAAGTAGAGAAAAATGGAAAATATTGGTTATTACGTGTGCAATCTTTTTTAATTTGTTTTCATTTATTAAACGTTTTACTACGTATCTCATAGACCTTTCACGAATTCTTTGGGAGGTAAATCAGTTAAACGATGGGATGTTTGATAATTCTCATTTGAGTTCGTATATCAGCGGTGAGGTTGAAGTCGTACTTTCTTCAGATAATAGGTTGAATACGGCTCAAATAACAGTAATTATTCACGATTACGTAACTCTTGTAAAAAATTTGGAGTCCAAGCCTAGCAGAAAGCTAACTGAATAGCTTTTCGCACTTGTGATTGAATGGTAATTAATTTTGGAACATTCCCAATTTCATTTGGATACCTGAAACCACATTGGTGAAAGGTAGGCTCCATTGCTAAGCTGCGGATGTATATGTATCGGTCTGCATATTTTTGTTGCGGAATATTCAACCCGTCATGCAAATATGACGGAGCATTGATGGGGTCTCTCTTCATGGACGAACTGAATATTGAGTCAATTAAAGTTGCTGTCATATTGGAAGATGGTTGGATGTTGTTCTCATAACGTACAGTGTTACAAAATGTTTGGAGGTGCACATTTCACCGAACGTCAAATTGATAATGATAACTATGCTACAAGTAGAAACAGGCATGTTTGCTTTTGTGCTAGGAACACGTTCTGCACATAGTCATCACAATGCGAAGTGCACGGGCATACAATCAGAAGATAACGTGAATTTTGTGTACTTCTTCAACTGCCATTCCTGTGACTCTGTCTGAATAGTGTGGGGTGGCCATGTGGAGGTTCCGGACCGCCATGCCTGGAACTCCGAATCTCCATGAGAGCTTCTCTGATGTACGTCTTCGAGTGGCAATATCGGCGGTTATCTTGGACAGAAAATTTCTAATTACCTACGAATGTGGAATGCCCAGGTTCAAAAATCTTGCCTTTCTGGGGCAGAAAGCTTCCGTTTTACACAACAATGGAATTGTACGATTTACTGTTCAAAATACGATGATGATGAATGAGCGTTCTATAGAAACTCTAACATTCTTGCTTTGCCTGTATACTGCATTTCCAAAAAATCGGAACAGAAGGAATCAGCACTTCAAATGGCTTCAACATTAACTTAGTAAGATTTCCTTTTTCAGGCACAATATGCAGTAGATCCTTGTCCAATACTGAAATCATCACGTATCTATCGTGGTGTCACGATGCGATGACCTTTGCCGTCATTCACACACTATTTGTCTAAAACTTTCACTTTCAACTGGATATTCGTCTCGGAAATATTGACCGAATTGCTTTTCTGAAATTGACTCCAAATTTGACAGTACGCAGTCCTTTAGTTAGTAACCATCTTCACATCAGATATCACCAAAACGTGTTCGAATAAAAATTGGAAAAAACCATAATGTAGCCAGGAAGCGTGTCGTTTCTTAATGGGTGCTGTTATGCAGGATACAATTTAGATTCTGGCAAGAGTTATTTAATAGAATTTTAACTTTTAAAAGGTTTCCGGTTACAAATTGCATGATGAGACAGATATCACGTTGCTAAGGAGAACGCTGCAGCGATAGTTGTTCGTATAAAAACCTTAAAAAAAACAATAAAATATCTATCTTCACGTCGTCATGTCTTCCTGCGGGACAACCTCTCACTTTAAATAACTGCCTGACTGAAGGATCTTAGTTAAGGAATTTCTTGAATTTCCCAAAAAGGCTGGAGCTGTTTAAGATATAGAAGTGGAAAAACCAATTACATTTTAAATCTTGATTCCGCGGCTGACCGGGATTGGTTCGGAAAACATACAGAAAGGATCCATCTAGTGATGGTATCCTGAAGAAATTCCGTGATAAATTCCGCGTTGGACAGTGGAAAGCGTGATCCGCGGAATGTCGTCGGCTCTGAATCGGATATTGAAAAGTCATGATTGGCAAAGGTGAGGATTTGCAAGTGGTAAGTTCATACTGGTATACATTTTGTCCTTAGTTATTGGATTTGATGGAAGCTTACCGACAACGGCCTTCAAAACAAAAGCTTCGAGGTGCCATATCGTCCTTGAATGAAGGGGTGATAATGGTAATGAATAGTCGAAAGCGCTTTGTTTGCGTTTGTGGTGGGTTCGCCGTTGATGGAGGTTAGCAGTCAATCCTTGGTATGTTAAATTGTGACAACAAAGTAAGTATTTAGAAATGAACGAGTTTTAAGAACCATTTGTAAAGCAACTGCTTGCCGGAAAAATGTGGTCCAGTTTAAAGAAAATGATAATGGTCCTGTAGGTACTACTCGAGAGTTACTTTTAATTCTTAGGAGCAGAAGTCCTACGTTTGACTGTCGAACGGATAAATGAGGTCTCCAAGGATGAGACGTTGGATATGTGCTGAACCAATCAATTTTGATGCCGACATCTAGTATGATCCATGTGACATGCTTCAGCCATCAAATGTGTTGAAATTTCTACACATAACGGAGAGTATGTGGTACTATTCGCACTTAAAACCGGTGTTATTATTTCTTTACGAAGAAAAAGTATAAATTTTTGCTTAATAGTTTTCTTAGGACCCCCATTTCTCCTGAATCGATCTATTGTTGAAATTTTGATACCAATAGCGAGGGTGTGCATCACGTGTGAGTTGTTTGATTAGCCTTCATAGGGAAAGGCTCTGATAACTTCACACATTGTTAAACCATGGATTCTGCTTTAGGAAATAATTAAAAAGAACTCACCTCGGATGCCCTTTTTAGCTTTTAAGTGAACCCAATATTTTTTCTGATTTCAGGAACCGTACGCAGGAAATGTGTATCAATATATCTTACCAAGAGTAATCTCGAACAACGAGATATCTGAGTGCATTGTGAGAAACAAATAACCGTTGTGATACGCTTTTTTCTATTCTAAACATATACATTTTAGATTATGATTTGATACTTTTCTTTCTTCTCTAATGAGGAATTTAAATATTTCTTAGGGTTGAAGTAAAACATTTGCATTATTTGCTCACCACTATTTCTTTGCTATTTGTCCCATTTTCGAAATTTGTCTGTATTGTAAAATCAATATTCAATTTTCCTTCAATGTAGCTTCGAATGCGAAGCAGAGTTATTCAATTGAAATTGTTTTTTTCTAATTATATATTCAACACTAAATAAGTGAACGGTTGAAACTGCTCATTTTATTTAAAACTGCCTTGCTTTTGCAAGCTTCATATTGTTCACGTAAATAACCTAATATCTTTCAGTTCTCCGTCGTTAAGCGAAATTACAAAACAGATTTTAGATTTTATGGATGGCATATGCTCAATTAATTACAACAATCATATTTTTTCGGGCATAGACAGAGAAGTTGTCAAGCAGAAAGGACATAAGATGTGAGATTACTTTTTTATGCAAATGTGTAGATAAATGCTTATTTTTTTTACTCTTTTCATATACTAAAATATAAACTATATAAATAATGGTGGCGAAATTATTTCTGTAGTTCGACAGAACATATCGCATGTTCTGTTTGTTTACAGCAAGAAGTTTATAATTGATTCGTTCAGAAACCGAGATGGGCTAGACAATGCTATCAAAGGCATGGGCATATTTTCGACTGTAAACATTGTGGTTCTAGAGTCCTTCAGCCATCAATTGTTGATTAAAAATACAAGTAATAGAAGCAATTTAACAGTGGTCTCTCGAAATCACTTATGGACTTACAGTAGAATAGACACAGCAAGGACGTATCCTGGAAGACGTTCGGAACACGCCAATGCATAGCACACACCTATGTTGCATGTGGCGTTCATCATTTAAAGGTTATTTTTGAAGCAACAGCTATATATATTTATAATAAAAATCCTTTTCTAATTTATAATCAATGTTGCCTTAAGTTAAGTTTTTTATTTATTATGATTTATATTTTCATTTTTTTTCGTTTTATATAATTTAATTATGGATTATACCGGTAAGGATGCAGTTATATTTCTTATATGTACATGCAATACTTTTCAGTTCTGAACAGTAAGGGACGCACTATATCCCCTTTTCCCTAGTGTACAGGTCATTAAGCAGTTTGTTATGCATTCTAGGAACTTTATGTAGATATTTTTTTTTTAAAACATAAAGGCATCAACCGTAAAAATGATAAATAGATATTTGGATGATTTTATGTTGTGCAACAACTTTGTTCATCGATTCCAAAGTTGATATAAAAAGAGATTGCGATTGATAGAAGAGACATTTAGGGTTCCCGTTACGTTGAGGTTATACCCTAGATATGCCACAGTTTATTTTAACTTGTATTTTTCACAAGGATCTTTACAAATGGGAAGATTTTCTGCCCAAGTAACAAGGTGACTTAGTACTTAAAGCTTAGAATGGGGGTCAAATGCACNTTGAGAGAGAGCCCAAGGTGACTTAGTACTTAAAGCTTAGAATGNGCCCAAGGTGACTTAGTACTTAAAGCTTAGAATGGGGGTCAAATGCACTTTTAAAGTCAGTTGCTAATACATTGACATGATTTTCTTTCATTTAATTTTTCTACATTCTGCAGTTTTCATTTGTTCTGCAGTTGGCTTTGAGTTGAAACTATTTATGAATGCAGTATAACTTCTTTTGAATAATGCACATCGAGTGGTTGTTATTAATTATGTCTAAAACTTTAAACGTACATAGACGAAGAGAAATTGGGAAGTAGCCAGATATTTTGTCCACCTTGGATTGAAATGAATGGATTGGTATGACAAAAGCTGATCACTACGTGTGTGCATATGCACACTTATCGATGGAAATGCATAAATTTAAAAGCCACTATGGCTATGGTAGAATTTTTCCGTATGGACTCAGCTATGTGGTCGTTTGCATCCAGTTCATTAAAAAAACGTGGTTTTCTTGAAATTAAGCTAAACAGGCAAGAGTGACATTCCTGAGTGAGTAGGAACTGAGCTTGTGTTCCCCTTTTAAGGCCTAAGACAAACTGATATCTTTGGAAGATTTTTTGAAACTTGCGTTTGATTTTGAATGTCCACTAAAGAACACCAAATTCCAAGCTCTTTTTTCAAGTAATGAAATATGTACTTTTATCGTTTGGGTTTTGTTTTGCAGATATCTTTCTTTTATATCGTAATTTGGGTTCTTTACTATTTACTATGAAAACGATCCATGGCTGCAGTGAGATTTAAATGTTGTCAGTAACATGAGAATTCCAATACAGAAAAATTTCAAGTGGACTGAATATTGGAATATGCCAGATTGAAACGAGTTAACAGGTTTTCTGTCAAGAAACATATCAGCGCACCATTGCTGATAATATTTAAGTGTCTTTTGAGAATAAGACTAGAATTATACATGAAATTTTCATTGATTACTATATTCAGATCCTTAAAATTGACGCCAAGTATTGAAATGCGCAACCTTTAGAAAATTTCTATTATTTTTCCAGTAAAATAATAGTGTTCAATTTCTGAAAGACGTTTTGATGTTTTATCACATTGATTTGCATTTCAATTGTACAATGTTGGAGGAGGATATTTAATTTTGTTTAAGCAAAATATGCTCTCCCTTGGAAAAATGGCAATCTCTTGTTTTTCGCTTCTACTTTAGCATTTAATTAATTTAAAAATTTGTAATCAAAAATAATCATGTAAAATTCGCAGAATATGTGAAAGATGTATCAAATTATGATATGGTAGGAATAGATTACAGTTCAAAATTATTGGAAATGTAAGATCCAATTCCATAAGGCAATTGCAAACTGAATCAGAATTTGTATTACTGATTGAATTTGTATATTTGATTGAATTATTGTGGTTTTTATTGATATTGTTGTGGTGTTTTTTATTAGTGGTTCCATAAGTTGTGTTCGTTTTTTGTGTATCTAAAGTGTTCTGTTGTTGTTTGGGGAGTGGTAAAATTGATTTATTTTACAAAAATATCATTTTCTTGTATATATTTTTAGTTTTCTTGATAATTGTTCCTTTATTTACCAACGTTTCCGCATAATTTTGTGTGATGTGATTTAAGATCTGCAGTGTATTGTATAGATTTTATGACTTTCACTCCTTTTCATGCTCATATTCGGAATATAGCTTTTAGTTTAAAAAATTTGTTGCTTTATAGCTTGGGCGGTGCTGTGTGAGCGCGGGGGGGAAGGTTATAACATGGGCATCAGCAAGATATTTTTTGCAAGAATATGTGTCATGAATTATTAAGTTTTTACGTGACGTGATGTCTGTCGAATATTTCTAAAACTATCACAACACGTAATGCTTTGTGTAACACGATGCGAATTTACAGATGTCTCTTGGTTCCTCATTTTTATCTCGTAATACTTCTTTGATTAATATATTGTTTGGATTTGTCACCTTAATGGAACTTTGACAAAAGTTGAGGCTTGTAAGGAATAGTTCATATCATACGCCACAGGTCGGAAAGGCAGTTTAAGGGATGTATAAGGTGGAATACAATAACTGGTTAATGTTTTGTCAGTTTATGAGGCAGCGTAATTGTGTAGACTGATATTTTTAGTTTCAGGCAACGATGGATAGAATATTGGATTACATTCCAGGCTATTGGTCCATGTACTCCAATACCTAATGGAACTTTGAGACAGATAAAATAATATGATAAAACCTAAACGAACATTCTGTTGGAATGCCAAAGAAAAACTGGACGAAATTCGCTAATGAAATTCAATATAGTGTATATAATATAAGAAAATATAATGCAATAAAGTGTATTTAGAAATAATTTTTTGTTTATTCTTTATAATTTATAATTGCACATTCAATGCATGAGATACTGTCAAAATTCCTTACTTACTTAATAGGCCATTACAACCTGGTGCAGGTCTTGGCCTCTCCTTGATTTGGAACTTGGCGCCAATTGTCAATTCCTAGCGTTTAGGCATCGTGCATGACCTGGTCAGTCCAACGTATGTTTGGCCTGCCTCTTCTGTGAGTGCCACCGTTCGGGTTGAAATCGAACACCTTACGAGCTGCTGCCGACCCATTCATACAAGCGATATTTTCTAGCCAACGTAGCCGCTGAATTTTAATACATTTGACTATGTCAATATCGCAGTAGATTTCATACAGCTCGTGATTCCACCGGATGCCATTCGCCATTCTCGCAGTAAGGGCCATATATCTTGCGTAAAATTTTCATCTCGAAAAGCGCCATATAGCAGGACGGACATTATGAACGACTTTTATACTCTGGACAGAGGGATCGTTTACTCAATTGCCCACTACGCCCATAGTTACATCTGCTGGCAAGAGTGATTCTACGTTTGATTTCGAGGCTGATGTTGTTGTTCACGTTTA
>JXPQ01032857.1:1431-14293 GCA_001014675.1 Ephydra gracilis
TATAAAAATTCTATTGAATAATGTTCGTCCGACTGTTCGAACTTGACAAGTTTTTGAGATGGATCGATGAATTCCAGTTACGATGTGTATTTTCCAAAAAATCACGCCAAGTGTCTAGACGGATAAACTCGTTTTATAGCTTCCCGTAACTCTCAAATACAACACCTGCAAACTCAAAAAACATTTATAGCAACAATGTTTAAGTGAATTTCTAAAAATAAGCGCAACTGGACACTGCGTGAAACCAACGACTAAGAATTCGCAACACCTTATATTATTTGGTTTTGGGAAATCAAATAAAACTTTTCTGAATTGTTAGTATTGCTTAAAATTATCTCCAGAAGTGGGCGAAATCCCCTTAGTTAATCAGGTATCTCCAGTACAAACGGGTTCCCAGGAAATAGGATTGATTTGAAATCTTATTGGTTAATATCATTTAAATTAATAAGTCTTAGCCTGAGTCCAGCATTCCTCGAAAGTTCTATACATGGATCCCGAGAGATTTTTTGAAATCCTCATTTTTTGCTGTGGTTATAGACATTTTTTACACCGACAATAATGTAATACTCAAGATTTGAAGAGGCGCTAGAGTTGCGTCTAAGAAAAACAAAAATAAATACAAATAAAATGCGACAATTTCTGAGCGATAATTTCTTGTAGTAGAATTTTACCGACATTTGTAGCGCACTTGTTCCACGTTCAAATTTTTCGTAAATTAAACAATGTATTTAAACTATTAACCCTTTCAATTTGGTAACAGTCGTTTCACAATTTCATGTAAGTCCAATAGAAGTATCTTCTCGGAATGGACATAATATTTTTTATTACCACATTTCTTACTTTAAGCACAATTATAAGCCAACTGTTCAGATATTCCAAGTACCTCCAGTACGGTTTGAAACACAGAAAACTGAATAAATTTGAATTCAATATTCATTACAAAATTAAATCCTACAAACTATGTTAAAAACATGAAATAGTTGTTTGGGCAGTGTCTGCACCCAAGCCTAAGAAAATTTGTTATTTTTTTTAATTTCCTATTAATCGGTTATATTCTACGCTTCCCTTTTTGGCATTTTTTGGTTTAGACTTTCTTAACTTTAATTAATAACTTTTCGAATATTTCATTTGCAGAATGGCCTCTTCTCATCATTGCCATACTTGGGCAAGTACATCATGGCTGTGTCGTCGTCTTATTTGGCCGATTACCTACGTCAAAAGGGCTCACTAACAACGACAGCAACACGTAAACTGTTCACTGCCTTTGGTGCGTACGATTATTTACACATTATTCGAATATCAAACTAACAAATTGATTTTTTTAATGATAGCCTTGCTGTCGCCAGGTTTCCTGATGATTGCACAGATCTTCCTCGGACGTGACGCCGCCTGGTCGGTGACTATCTTCACGATGGCCTTGTTCACGCATGGTGCTGTGACAGCGGGATATTTGGGCAATGGCTTGGACATTGCGCCAAATTTCAGTGGCACGATATTCGGACTCGCCAATACGCTCTCCTCATTCGGCGGCTTTTTGTCGACTTGGATGGTGGGCGCACTCACCTATGAGGATGTAAGTTTCCATTACGCGGTGACGGCAAGATTAACGCCAATAATCCGAATAAACGTTTTTTATTTTAGAAATCCTATCACCAGTGGCAAATTGTGTTCGCCATACTAGCAGGCACGTACATATCGGGCGCTGTGGTGTACAGCATATTTGGCACAGGCAAGCTGCAGGCATGGAACAATCCACCAGAGAGAATAAAGTCCACCGAGTTGCATGCCGAAGAGGGTGTGCCACTCAAAAATTAATTAAGTTAAATGCAAATTTTCTTGAAATAAGTATACGGGTAAGGCTTGTGTGTATGATTGTGAGTGCAGCTTAGCCGATTTGTGCGATACGCCACAAAGTGAGCAAGTTCCAGGAACGTACGACGAAGAAAAGCAAAAATATTTGTATGGCTTCGATTTTGTAAAGCACAATAAGTATTTTTACCTTAAGTATTTGGCACACAACTGCATGAGTAAATTGTTGTAATTTAATTTTATTGTAAGAACGATAAGCGTGTACATTGAATAGCGTAAAAGTGAGACGAAATGAGAACTGCAAACGAAGCAGGCGCCTAGTGCGGCACACTCTGTAAAAACTAACTTAAACACTGTAATTTTAAAAACTGAAAAACCTTAACACTTGTAAGCGAAGATTGACCATTGCATATTTTTAACGAATTACCGCCGCGTGCCACAGAGATTGGTAGGAACGTCACATCAACCGTGCCGCTCTGCGCAAGACTCCATAAAATTTCTCGTCATAATTATTTAGTTGTTCGTAAACCAGTTTATTTATTACAATTGTTTGCTTCAATATTAATTAAGTTAATAAATTATTTCTGTTATTCTTTGCAAATGAAAGACACTAATTGATATTACACAGTTACTTTCTTAATAATAATATAATTAATTGTTTACTTAGCAAATGCACAAACGACCGATTGTCATAATTCGAAATAATTCCGCAAACTTAAGTTGTTTTTTTGTAATTATTTTAATTAAATAATTAAAGTTGTTTGTGCTGTAAGCTGTAGTTATAACTCAATGTAGCTCTATGATAATGGACTTTAATAAAATTATGCATAATGGCAAACAGTTTTCGGAGTACCTCACTACGTTGCCGGCTTATGTTGACTGCCGAGAGAAGCTGCTCGCTATTTGCTCTCGCAAAAACTTTTGCGTAAACTGTCCAATATAAACAAATTGGTGTCCAAATTGAAATGGGACTGTCAGTTTTAAGCTTTCAAACAGTGCTTTACATTTTCAAATGTGACCACAAGAGCGTTTTGTTTTTACTTCAATTGATGCTGAGTTTTGAGTTGATATATTTCGCAAAATTGCCTAATTTGCATTTTAAATTCGAGGAGGTTCCCGAAATATTGGTAGCATCAGAATTCATCTCAAACGGTGACATGGAACAATTCACCGCATGAAGACTGACGGATTGACTGATGACTCATCCCAATCAATCGGTAGTCGATCTTTGGGACCAGCATAATTGAGTTATAATCCTGGTAAAAGTTACAGCTGTATTTAAAATCTTCTGGCGTAACAGTTGTTTAACGGTTTTTTGTAGTGAGTATTTTAGTCCAGCTTAATATTGTGCTATGGTCCGACTCTCAACGACCACAATTAAGCATTGCCTTTAGACGAAAAGAAATTATGTTGAAGTCAAGGCTAGACTTGATAAACATTATTCGCAACTTGCACTTGAAATTCAACCATTGATATGAGGTCTGCTAATTTCAAATTTGGTGAAATTTCGGTCCAGTAGGCGAAACGCAGTAGCTATCCCAAAGCGGCTAATTAACGACAAAATCATCGAAAATATATACAAAATTATTTTGGATGTTAAGATATACAACGAGCTACCTGGATATATCTTGTATGCATATTTGGGAATGCGAAGGCTCCGCTGAAAGTGGATGCCGTACGCAAACACAATCGCGAAAAGACAACATCGAATTAATGATTTTGGGTAATGTTTGAAGCTGTCTAACGGGAACAAACGTGAATGCCTTGTTATTCGAGGTAGGATGAAACATGGCTCCAGCTTTTCACAGCTCAAAACATTCCACATCTGAGTTAACTGCACTTAAAATATCAACTCCAAAGCGTGTGAAGGTACAACAGTCGGTTGGAAAGCTTATGGTATCAGTATTTTCGGATGTAAAGTTTGGAAAGAGTGAGAGAAGTTCGAACGTGTTGATATTGGCGTGTTTATTGCAGATCAACATTTTCTCTTGTCAATGCAACATTGTCTATTCCTTTGCGGTATTTGCGGTACTCAAATGTATATTGCCAATGATCAACTAGGATGATATTATAGTTGTTGGCAGTTATGTGTAATTAATTTCTTAGACAGCCGAAATTAAAAATAACAATTTGTTTAACCAACATTATTTTGCGTTGTTTTTTGCATCTATTGAAAAAAGTTCTGATATCAAGTTTGGAGAGAGTGAGAGAAGCTCGAACGTGGTGATATTGGCGTGTTTATTGCAGAGCAACATTGTCTTTTCCTTTGCGGTACTCAAATGTATATTGCCAATGATCAAATATTCGATCTTATGGTTGTTGGCAGTTATATGTAATTCATTTTTGAGGCAGCCGCAATTAGAAATAATAATTTTGCAACTTACAATATTTTGAGTTGTTTTTGCATCAAATTATAAAAGTTGTGATGTGAAGTTTGCGTGTGCGAGACACTAGAAAGTGTTGATATTAGCGAGTTTATTGTAGAGCAACATTTTCGGCACACGCTGGGCAAAATCAATGGCATTATGTAAATACAAGTGAATAGATTACCTAAAAGCACTTNTAAAATTTGCAGAATGATTTATTTCACTCTGAAAATTTTTCAGAGAAGTTAATTAATTATAATGTCAACACACTCAAATCACCCATTTCATTTAGTAGATTACAGACCATGATCATTAACAGGAGCAATTGCATCAATAACAACAGTTTCTGGTATTGTAAAATGATTCCATCTATACAATACATCTTTATTTATTTTAGGAAATATTATTACTATTTTAACAGTATATCAATTCATTTTTTTTTACCAAATTAATAAATATTAATAACTATTGCTAAGCTTTCGTGAAAATTAATTAACTTTAACTTTAAAGAATGGCTATGCGTGTCATATGCAAAACAACAGAAAATGTTGATTTAACATGCTTACAGCAATAAAAATGTTTAATAAACATGTTGATATCAAGATTTTCGAGCGAGTAACAAAAACTCCAATGCGGCAGCAACACATTTTGTAAGGTCATCTATCGTGACATCACATCGGGGGAGGTTTGAACGTGACGTTCTTGGATGGCTGCCTAAAATAACATTTTTGGTTAAAAAGCTTTTGCTTTGAATGCTTTTGCTTCTGATACAAACATATGACTGTTGTTTAGCAGTTTAGAATATAAACAGTACATGTTGTTTGCGGTTCAGAACATTGATAATGACGATGCTTTCAGTTTGGTAAACACTGAACGTCGATGTTTCACACCATAAACGATTTAATTTGCTGTGAAATATTGAAAAGAATTTATTTTTATTTAAATTTTATATTTTTTTAATTTACAAAATTGCTGCAGCAACATTGAGCATACTTTTTCAAGTTTTTTGAATGTAATCGCAGCAGACTAATAATTGTCGAAAATATAGTCCAGCAAGTTCATATTCATTCTCCTTATTCACTGACATTTTCAACTTGTTGCTGGAGGCATTCGTCATATGCTGGATGAAAATACAGTTATAAGAGCGAAAGGACTGCGTTGCCACGTAATGAGTGGACACCAGCGACGAATAGATATTAGACCACAGCTAACGCGAACCGCTGAAGAAACTCTGCTAAAGGGCCAAGCATCAATTAAGCGCAAAGAACACTGTGTGAATCTATAAAGATAAGAGTTGGGCTGGCAAGTCCGTATGCTGATATAGCGAAAAAGTATTTGAAATACAATGCAATTCTATTATACAATATAGTTGCCTTGGAGGGCGGTACACCAATTAAAGGGGGCACGTGATTTTTCGATATCACATTTAGGCCTCAGTCTCGGTGATAAGCATTTCAATGGTACTAAAAATCTTTCCGCCTTGCGTTCTTTACAGGTGTACGAAAACAAAAAAGTTGCTGATTACCAGATCTGAAGAAAACGGTGGATACAGAAGCAATTCACAGCCCAATTCATGCAATGTTACCAAAGTTTTCGATGGCTCGTGAGACGATGCCTTATTGTTCTCCTTATACCAATGGAAACGAGGGCAAAATTGGGCATGATTTGGGCTTTGAATTAAATTGGTTCTGCATCC
Organism: Ephydra gracilis; assembly: GCA_001014675.1. Classification (NCBI taxonomy): domain Eukaryota; kingdom Metazoa; phylum Arthropoda; class Insecta; order Diptera; family Ephydridae; genus Ephydra; species Ephydra gracilis. The sequence continues at coordinate 7,303 of JXPQ01032857.1, forward strand.
TCTGAAATCTCTAGACTTGGCCCCCACTGACATTTTCGTTTTGTGAGCTCTCAAGAAAATGCTTGCTGGAAAGAAATTTTGCGGCAATGGCATGATAATCGCCGGAACTGATGCCTTTTGTGATGTTAACCAGAAATGTGGAGAAAATCAAATTCATTCGAGATGAGGAAGCTGCAATCACTGATTCTTAGATAACAATTAATCTGAGAAACAGTTACTTCCTTTATTGTTTGATTTATAAGTCCTACTTTCAGCAAGATCGTTTTTCTGTATTCTGTATATACTTTTCGGATCCTTCTTCGAGTACCTAGCCTTGCATCAGCTACAAGCATCTGGTCCAAACAGCTCAATTCCAGCCATTTCCTTTAGTGGCTACCGATCAATGCAAAATCAGAAACTTTCCGAGCTAGCCTTTTAGTTTTTCTCTTACTGTCTTCATTTGTACGAAAAATATATCCGAATCAACAGAATCGTTAGACTTTGATTTGTGTGACTATGAGAATTGCCTCAACTTTTATACACATTTCACTCTTCGTTTGCTTGTAATCATTGTAAGTGTAAGTGTAATGGTAACGCCTAGGAGGACTTCATTACGTGCGACAGGTATATGCTGTCCCACCGAGTCCTTAAAAGTTCCTAATTTGGATATGAAGCCTTGCAGGGTTCAGAAGAAAGTCTAGTAAACAAAATCAAAGAATAATTAAAGTAGATCTCTTAATGGCGCCATACCTTGGTCTGTTCTCATGAGAAAGGGTTTGCTCAGATACTATTTAAAACTCAACTCAGAAGGTTTGCAGCGCTCAAAACAAGGGTGTGCCTGGGACTCTTATAGAATGCTATAAGTCAACGTTAATGAAGGCTGGGTTCAGGCTGTGTTCAGCGCATGCGAGGTCGGCTCTGGCAAAAGTGTCTTATTTCACGGGGACCATAGCCAGGTGGTGGATCAATTGCCGTACACAAGCTATGCGTTCATTGTGCCAATTACGAAGTTTTAGTTATTGACAGAGTGCTTATCGGAGGACTTTGATACCATAGGCTCATATCAAACTATGGTCCGTATCCCTACAACCAATATCAGTCTAAGAGGGTGATATGGGGTGATGATCCGACAATCCAGTAGGACACGTCGTATATTGAGTGCAGCGTCCAAGATAATTGTGTGTGATGGTAAAGTAGTGTGTACAACGGATTGCATTTAGCGGCCTATTCTGTGGGCAAAAGTTTTTTAGCTAGGGGTGAGTGCAGTGACCTCTATCAACGACTGTCTGCGCTAAAGCCATGCATTGGTCAAAAGATCTTTAAACAAGTTTACCAAGGACCTTCATAATTGCACACTTTCGAAGTGGGATCTAGGTGCAATGTGTAGAAAACATCAGATATTGGCAATTTACGTGGTACATGACTCACCACACCCTGTGACAAGTGTCCAAAAAGCTGCTGTTTCCAAAATAAATCGTTATTTCCATTTTCGTGTTGACGTTTTGCTTGGCGATAAACGAATTTTGATTAAGAGAACACATTTGCACTAATAATAATATTCAAAACTTCCGCATAAAAGCCAATATATTAACAGTTGGGCAGAAAAGTGTGTGGGCTCACATAGATAAAAAATTTGTTCGAGGGCCATACGGCGAATAAAGTGGTCGGCCAATTTTTCCATACCATTTTTATGGTTCGCTTTGTTAAGAGTCTCAAAATAAGCCTGATTTTCAGGGATAATCTTGTAATTGACGCTAAATTTACTTTTCAGCGAGTATTCTGTTGAGAGCTGAGAAATGAAAAATTTTACCAGGTCTGCAGAAAATGGAGGATGCGGTAGCAATTCCAAGCGCAATTCATCCAATTTTGCTATTTTCCTTTCATTGATTTGTGACACAGTACTATATTCTGATTTAATAGCACTTTTCTCTTCTTGAAATTGAACCGTTTTCCACGTTGACTTACTTCGTGCACTACAATGTTGATGAGTTTTTTCCTTTCCAAGATAACCGCATGTTGATCCCAAAATACTCATGTCATAGGGTTACCAATCGTCTTTGCCCGCTTTGCAGTTGATTTAACAGATAGAGTTCAAACAGCTAACATCTGTTTCCATTCTGGTGTGGAGTTTTGGAGCAAATTCTGTCTATCGTCACCTTTCGATGATTAACACCAGGTTCATTATGATTGAACAGCTGTAAGAATTGCGTAGAATTATAAATTCGTTGTTTTTCGGTAGATATATAACTTTGCGGCACCCATTACGAACACAGCTTTCCCAAATATTCAGCAAGTTTCTTTAATATTTCTTCAAGGTCAGCTAACTTGGTCAAATTCAATTTGCAATCACTACTATGGACATTGCTATTATGTCCACTTATATGAGGTTTTCGTCGTGGGTTAGCACCACTGTGGGGTGTCCACCGCTTGCATCAAGCTTGGTGGCCATTTCACAACGTTTAAGCTGAGTAAACCACTTCTCCGCCAAAAGCAAATGGTTAAGTGAGATTTAGACATGAAATTCTTTTATGATTCATTTTCTTTAAAAGAACAATTGTTGTTTCACTAAAAACGCTTCTTTCTCACCAGCGTATACTATAGCAGTTGTAGCATTTGCACACGCAACTTCTGAAGGTTAGAGCTGACTAAAAATCATATGAATTAAATATGAACAGCGCCATCTATGTATTAGCCTACGAATTTTTGAGCCTGACTGTTAAGTTTTCAAGTGGTTGATGTAGTCACTAACATTCGCATCTGCATGATTCATTGCTGCAGACAGTTGTTTGGGCATATTCTTTTTAAAGCTGACGCAAGTAGTGCAAAGTTGGAACTATAATTCTGTTGTGGTAGGCCACTTGCCCGGGTTCATTGCTTTCATTTGTATAGAGAGTTATTCAGAATGTGCACCACCTGAACATATAGCATGCCTTGCGCGATCGAGCGCAGAACGCCACCAATGGAAACTTTGTCGACGCATTTGTATAATTTACTAAGCCGTAGGCCTAATGAAGCTCATTTGAAATGCTAATGCAGCCGCGTTGTGACGGGTAGCTCTCTCATTAAATGGAATTTCACACCCATTGATTTCCAATAGTGAATTATTTAAGCGTTCATGGCAAGGAGTGGATATTGATTTGCTTGCAGTTGTCTACTGAACATGACAACAAAGGCTGACCAACGCTGGACAAAGGCATTGAACGATGGCGCCGAACACTTGCTAGTCATTGGGGTGCACTGCAACGCGTGTATGGGTTCGCTAGCTAAGAATCATATGAATTAAATACGAACAGCGCCATCTGTGTATTAGCCTACGCATTTTTGAGCCTGACTGTTAAATATTCAAGTGGTTGATGTATTCACTAACATTCGCATCTGCATGATTCATTGCTGCAGACAGTTGTTTGGGCATATTCTTTTTAAAGCTGACGCAAGTAGTGCAAAGTTGGAACTATAATTCTGTTGTGGTAGGCCACTTGCCCGGGTTCATTGCTTTCATTTGTATAGAGAGTTATTCAGAATGTGCACCACCTGAACATATAGCATGCCTTGCGCGATCGAGCGCAGAACGCCACCAATGGAAACTTTGTCGACGCATTTGTATAATTTACTAAGCCGTAGGCCTAATGAAGCTCATTTGAAATGCTAATGCAGCCGCGTTGTGACGGGTAGCTCTCTCATTAAATGGAATTTCACACCCATTGATTTCCAATAGTGAATTATTTAAGCGTTCATGGCAAGGAGTGGATATTGATTTGCTTGCAGTTGTCTACTGAACATGACAACAAAGGCTGACCAACGCTGGACAAAGGCATTGAACGATGGCGCCGAACACTTGCTAGTCATTGGGGTGCACTGCAACGCGTGTATGGGTTCGCTAGCTAAGAATCATATGAATTAAATACGAACAGCGCCATCTGTGTATTAGCCTACGCATTTTTGAGCCTGACTGTTAAATATTCAAGTGGTTGATGTATTCACTAACATTCGCATCTGCATGATTCATTGCTGCAGACAGTTGTTTGGGCATATACTTTTTAAAGCTAACGCAAGTAGCGCAAAGTTGGAACTATAATTCTGTTTTGGTAGGCCACTTGCCCGGGTTCATTGCTTTCATTTGTATAGAGAGTTATTCAGAATGTGCACCACCTGAACATATAGCATGCCTTGCGCGATCGAGCGCAGAACGCCACCAATGGAAACTTTGTCGACGCATTTGTATAATTTACTAAGCCGTAGGCCTAATGAAGCTCATTTGAAATGCTAATGCAGCCGCGTTGTGACGGGTAGCTCTCTCATTAAATGGAATTTCACACCCATTGATTTCCAATAGTGAATTATTTAAGCGTTCATGGCAAGGAGTGGATATTGATTTGCTTGCAGTTGTCTACTGAACATGACAACAAAGGCTGACCAACGCTGGACAAAGGCATTGAACGATGGCGCCGAACACTTGCTAGTCATTGGGGTGCACTGCAACGCGTGTGCAGGTTCGCTTCTTAAAATTCGACTCAAAGGCGAGCGCTCTGCGATAGCAGCAATAAGGGTGGTCCAACATGCACTGGATGCCTCGCTGCTTGCTGCTGGTGTGCGTGGCAAACGTGCACGGGATTACAATTAAATGTTAAGAGTGACAGTGAGACGTGTATTCTTCATAATGAACTTGCTTGTGCCGCTGGTGGTCAAGGCACGACCGGTAGCCGAGAATTAGCCAAATAACGCGCAATTAATGCGGCTGTGTGCGCTTGCAGTGGTCAACATTTGGATGCGTTGCAATGAGGCTAATTTGTTGCGCTCGCTGCTGCACTCACTCTTACGTCGACATGCCACATGCTCAAGAGCATGCTATGCTAGTTGATTAATACGCTGGCCGTGATTTATTGGCGAAATGTTGCAAATTTCCGAATCGTTGCATTTCACTTGAATTTCCTTAAATTGTTGAAGTTTCTCATTTTTTTATTTTTATTTTTTTGCTATTTCTGCTATTTTTGTTGTTAAGTTGTTTTTCCGTTATATCCTTCACTACTCTCGTTTGTGTGTTTGCTTTATAATTTATGCCGGCGTGCAATTAGTTGTTGGCGTTAGGGGTAGCAGCGACCACGGCTGCTGCATCCCTTAACTTTACTGCTTTGTTTGCTTAACGTACGCATATGCAAAACTTAATGCCCTTCAAGCGGCCAACTCCCATCGCAAACACGCATCAACAAATACACATGCCAGGCTAATACGAACGCACACACACACGCACATTGCTTATTTTGTATAATTATTAAGATGAATGTCCTCAAGGCGGCACACATGTGTTCGCTTGCTTGTCGGCAGTTTGCATGTGCGCTTGTGTGTACGCATGTGCTGCTTTGTATTTGTATCAGTTTATGCATGTCATTAATAATGCCCACTGTCACAGTCGCTATGTGTGTGCTGGCAATTTGTGAAATTTGCTTACGCTGCGGCTCAAGTTTCTTTGAATTCCGCTTGAGCTGCACGAAAGTTTAGCATGCGGCAGCCATGGCTTGGCACAAATCCAACTGCCAAAACTTGGCGGCAAAATAATAGCAAAATCTGACGGCATGCTAATGTGAATTTAGTTAAATCCTTGCAGAAGTTTTTCGTGTAACTGCGTGCGGTTCTCGTTGAGCTCTGCGCCATCGTGTACACACACAGGCATGTGTGTAGCTGTTAGTCAAAGTGGGGCTGCCATTTGCATATTATCGATTTTTGAATAGGCATTTTTGGCGCATGCTGACTAGTTTTAGTGCGGACTTCATTCAATAAAAAAGCAGTTTGGTGCGAATGCTTTGTGTGATTTGATGTGGCTATAATTTAATATGTGAAGCGTCTGTCAACAGCGACAACAGTTTACTTCGCAGCTTGCGTTATGGTGAATCGTAATTTAATGAAGTCGGAGCTACAAACTCCTTATAATAATGAGCGATTTCGCTCGTAATGCCATAACACAAACTTGGCGAAATACCTATAGCTCATAGTACAACCATTTGCTGATAAGAAAAACTGGTTCATAAAGAATAGCAGTTAGTTGATATGTGAAAGGCTTATCAGGTGTAGGGATGTCTGAAGCTATTGGACACTTTTACGCATATTTTGCAATGCCATGGAATAGACTCGTCGATGAGATAATTCTAATTTTATGCTTTCAAACACATTTTTTATGCAATGGGGTTCCCTAAACAGCAATATACTTGATTTTAAGTTTTTAAAGGTATTCAAAAAGGGAGAATCTTGAAGAGTGCCAAAGAGCCTTCCTAAGTTGATATGACGTCATCATCTGATCTGATCTGATCTGAGGTACGCTATTAACGCCTGCACTTGTTGAGGCTCTGGAATGAAAGTCGCAAGGAGCCCAAATCGAGGGGGGCTAAAATGAATCTTTTTTTGATTTCCGCCAGTGCCAAGATGTTAAAAAAATATTTTTCTTTTCCAAATCTTGTCCTTTTTCATGAAATTTTTTTCTTCGTATTAAATTCAGAATTAATTGTTTTACAAGTTGGAAATAAAGTGCAAAAATAAAATGTCTTTTGCTTCCTAAAAAACTTGAGGCTGAGTTCTAACTACGTAATTATTTAGAAGCCAAAAAATGAGTTATGCACCACACTTCGACGTTCTGGTTTTATTCAGGTTCATATATATATAGCCAAGTCTCATCCGTATTAATGAATTGAAGCACAAAAATTACTTTAAATTTTGAGAATCTTGTACATGTTGGCGGGAATGTGGCTTTGTTGCATTATAAGTGAATGCGGCAACAACTGTGCACATTTCTTTCTTGTTTCATTTCAGCTCAATTTAAGTAGTTCTTAGTCACGGCTGTATTAATGAAGTGAACGCATTTGATCATGCGATTCCGTATTGTTTGATTTGGTAACGATTGCGACACTTATCACCCAGTTTTATTTAAGCTACTTTTTTTTAAATTGGCGTATTAATTAAATTTATAAATTATCGTTTACCATTGTTCTTGCAAAGCTTTTAAATGTTTGTCTGCAGAATAGGG
>JXPQ01032901.1:16581-28784 GCA_001014675.1 Ephydra gracilis
AGAAAACAGCCAAGCAACGGCAAAATGTTAATTTCTAATTACATCTAGCAAAGCATTGTGTTTTGTTCATGTTTCTTATGAATATAGGCAAATTTAAAATTTTCTTTTAAGTTCCATTGGTAACAAGATTTTACTAGCATTCGAAGTCTGCATTACACGCGGAACTGTATGCAGCTGATTGCTTTTGAAAACACTTAATCAAAAAGCAGGTACCTTACATTTTGAATCTGCTATAATAAGCCATCACGTTAATTTCATTAAGTGTGCTTATATAACAGTTCTGGATTCACCAAAATCGCTCGTTGCACAGTATATCACGTGCGCTGTGGTGAAAGAAGCGTGAAGTGGTTCAAGTTGCTTATCACAAAAACGATACTTGCGCAGGCATATCGTAAATTATGTGCAACAATTTAATTCCCAAAGTGTTTCACAGCTGAGCAGTACGCGAGAGAGTACGTTAACGTAACTTTGCTAAGAGCCGCACTTACGTAGTTTAGCTCATTTAAAAAAATCGAAAGAGTAATACAGAGAGCTAAACGTAGCATTCGTTTTATCGGCGAAATGAAATGAGATTGTGGAACAACTGGCTGAACAGAACAAGCAATAAAAATGTGTTGGCATGTGTTGAGTAAGGAGACAGTAACAAAAATATGAGGCATATCGAGTTGCAAGCAAACCAAACACCACACAAGCACAAACGTACAAGCCTTACGCAGAAATGAAATGATATAAGCCGAAAAAACAAGAATTTTCTTCGGCATTCGTGCTGATGCGTTAATATTACTTCAGCCGTAAGAGAAGCGGCGAACTCTGACAAAGAGTAACAGGCATGTGCTCTATGGAATTTTTACGATATACGCTCAATGCCGGTACTAAAATGAAAATTATGGTTTGGTTTCGTTTCACGGTATTCGTTTTGTTTTTGCGGTGCTTGCTTGGTTGCTGGTATTACTACTGCTGGAGTGTGTTGCTGGACTTTTGTTTGCTTTGCTTGTGTATTTGTGTGTTCGCTTGCGTAGTTGTAGCTGCGTTTTAATGAAAATGTTCTATAGAAACGCGTTACGTTAGCGTTAAGCGAATTTTGTGCGCTCTTGTGTTGTGCTGCAGCATTTGCCGCATTTAGTCTTGTTTATGCCGGCTAACATGCAACGTATTTGTCGCGTTTTATGTGTTTTAATTTTTTAATTTTCCAATTTAGTATTGCATATACAACAGCAACAATAATAAACAAAATAATAGCCAAATTAAATATACACAAATAATAAAACTATTTAAATGTCTCAAAAGTTGTCGTTGTTAAAGTTGCCGCAGTTAGTTATCTGCCAACATCGCCACTATTACCATCAGCATCTGCATCATCATCACCATCAGCAGCACTCGTCGTAGTCATTGTAACCATAGTGTGTGTGTGAACGTTGTGAGCCGTCTTGTCAACAACAGCAGCGCACATATGTGCAAGTTATGCTGTGTGTACAAAAAAGCAATAAAAGAAATATGTTAAATTCACAAAAAAAAGAAGAGAATAAAAGTTAAAAAATTCACAATTGATAAATTAAAATTTTCGAGAAATTTGTCAAGTGCTCGGCTATTGCCTTTATAACTACATAATATTAACTGCGCTGGAAGAGTTCGTCATAAACGGTCGTAGTGCTTGTCGGTGCCATTGTTGTAGTCGTTATCGTTGTGATTGTCGATGTTGTTGCCGTGTTCGTAGACGCCGCCGTTTAAATCTTGCAAGCATTGTGCTCGTATTACAAATTCATAAAATAAAATTCAAATATTGTAATTCAAGTGTAATTTGCGTTTGCAAATTAATGCAACTGCAGGCTCAAGTGCATATTTGAAAATAACGAAATTTTGGGCATAACCAGTGCATTATTCGAGCGCGAAATATTTCATTCAATCATTCAAGCGGGAAATAAAATACAAATAAAATACGTAGGCATACATATATCAGTCAATAAAAAGGATTTTGCTTAAAATTTTAATTTTTAATAATTAGCACCGAAAACTCAGATGTGCAAATACCAATTTAAATTCCATAAGTTGCTCGAATCATTCTAAAGTGCAAAATACACAAGTTTAATGCTCATAGACAACTAGTCGATGCGAATGTATCTGTTAGATATCAAGTTTTATAAATAACAGCATTATCAAAACAAACAACAAGTAAAGCAAACAACAACAATAAAGAGCGTTGCGTGCACTGCCAGCTAATAACCAACGCAGTTATAATACACAAAGCCATAAAAGAACAAAAATCATTGAGAAGAAGCAAGCGAAAAAAAAAAATTAAAGTCGAGAAATTATTATCGAAAAGGCAGCAATAAGAAATTATGCAAAAAACCGGCGAAAACACCGGTTATTTATGGCAAACAGCAAAATAATATCATTTCAAAGTCGTTGTCTGCTAGCAAAAGTGAAGCGGCCAAAGCGTTCGCAGCAAAATAAGAAAAGTGAAAATTCTTGATATTGACGTGATTTCCTCGTTGCGTTTAATTCTATAAATTGATATCCACGCATATCTACACATCGGCATGCATGTGTATATAATAGCTTAACTTCGCGCTGATTTTTTATTTTTATTTTTTTTGTATTTAATTAACACAAATTCAAACACTGCGATCGACTTGCAGAGCGGCACGAAGCAAAAATAAATAAATAAATAAGTAAATAAAAATTAAAAAATAAAATATCAAAAATATTTAATTTAAAGTGAATACTACTATTTTGTTGTTTATCCAATACATAATTTAGTGCTTAAATATGTGCAATGAGAGAAGCAAATGAAATGAAGTAAAGTGAAATGAAATGAATGCATGCATATGAGCAGATATTGCAAAATACGCAAGTGACAAGTGTTTTCTTTGCAATCAATTATCGCGCTATCTACCACCCAAGTTCAAATACGATACGCNTTAACTAATGCACACACAGCTATATAGCGTTCAAATACGATACGCCAAAATAAAAAATAAAAATAAGTAAATAAATAAGAAGCAAACAAACACAAAGGCAACACAGAAAAAATAAAATTAAAATAAATGAATCAAAAGTAAATAAAAGGTATTAATTTAACACATATTTTTAGAAATGCCTGATAACAGATTCTTATGTGAGACCTGGCAATAATTCTTCGACATGCGTTAATATTATAAATGCCATAGATTTGCAGTGTTCGGGTTTATTTTACTTTAAAATACACTATAATAGCTGCTCAGCGTACGAATCGCAATGAATATTTGTTATAAGAGGGTAGTAAGCTTTCTTTAGCAGGACTTCTAGCTAAAGGCACATCAATTTGGAATACACTACAATGATTCGTTACTTCCGCTAGTGTCATGTTGCTTATTGCATTAAGTTTTTGGCACTAAGCTCAAATTGACATTCCTTCGATCACTTTAACGAGAATTGTTTCAAAAAAATTTTGGACATGAGGTGAATTACTGATAGCGATATTTTTACTTGAGTTCACTTCTGGAGCGGCAAAATTAATTTGTGAACTTTCGACTTGCATTTAATCCTATACTGACGTATTTAATTCTAACAAATTTTATATATTGCCACTTTATGTCATAGCAAAATTTTGTGAATTATAGGAAAGCAAAGAAAAACATATTGAATATTTTGGTAACGGAATATGAATGAATTTTACTTTTTTCTAACTCATACTGTGAATCGCATACTTTTTAATTTTATTTTANCATATTGAATATTTTAGTAACGGAATATGAATGAATTTTATTTTTTCGCATACTTTTTAATTTTATTTTAAAATTTTAATTCACGTCGCAAATGTAATTCTCAAGTGTATGCCATGTCAGTCCGTCCATTTGTCCATAAAACAAAAATATATTTAAGAAATAAGGTAGACAAATTCGATAAAAACATGTAAAATGAAAGATGAAATTTGACTAAGGGCAATACTACCGGAACCTCCTGTACACCTCTTTAATCAAAATTAATGCCGTTAATCTACTGTGGCAGTACAAATCGATATTTTTCAATAAAATTTTGATATAAGGTGGATAAGCAAAATATTTGATCATATTCAAAACATTTAATTATATTCTAAAACTTCAAATGATAAATAAAAAAATGAAAGACCTAAATAGAACGTATTTCGGCTGATTCGATGCTTAACTGCGAAATTACCCACAGTTATCATCTGCATTCTGCCAAAGTTAGATATTGAGTGAACATAAATATATCAATGAGTTTATTGGATGACCATCAAAGGTACCTGCAGACAGCAACGAAGCAACGTATATCACACTGTTTATTTAATGCAAATTGTTATGTTTTTGGATGTTTGTGCATCTCGCCTGGTTTCATAAAAAATAGGTAACACATTACAACAGCGTGCGAAATGTTAGTCATAATGGAAATTTACTAAAACAATACAGAAAAGTGCAAAATAAAGAAAGTGGTATGACTCTTGCCAGTCCTCAAACATTTTGATGTGAAGATAAGCGTTCCGTTAATATATTGCGTGACTGTAAACACCGTTATACAAATATTCGCTTGACCCAAAGCATGATACTTTGGCAATTTAAAGCTTTAGAGAGCTTCCAGCCAAGCCTCATACTTGAACAATCCATTTCATCATGGATGCAAGTATGATTTTCAATGTGATAGCGTAAAAGTCAAAACTGTGAGATGAATTTCAGACCAAGCGACTTTCTTTTTGTAAACATATTACTTTTCCATTTCAAAGTGGATTATTAATGATTTTACATTCAGAATTTCTGGATACTAGCTGTTACTTTGTTTGTCGGTTGGAATTGTTAGTTAAAGTAATGTTAAGGTTTTTTGCGTAGATTTCATATTTGGCTTAATTTTTATCCAGCTATTTTGTTGCCAGCAACAGAACTGAAGTTGAACATTACTTGAGTGGTATATGCATACTTCAAACTTGAACTTAACAACAAAATATCTTTAATCCAAGTAAATTCAAATTATTTAAAAATAGTTTTGTGGTAACATTTGAAGAAAATTCCTGTAATGTGAAAAGTTTACCAAATGTTTCGGTTACGTACGAAAACGGTGCTGCAAAATAGGTTTTTCTCTGTGTAGAGTGCTTCTCCGTGAATCGGTCTAGATTAAGGAAGACATACGAGGTCATAACAGGATGCTCTATTTTCTGCGAATTTATAGATGGTTGACTGTATCACTTTTTTGTTGAAAACTTGAATGGCTATGAAGATAACGCTTATACCTTTCGTTTTTTACATCTGCCCAATCTATTTTAATTGCCAAAATTGAGTTGAGTTGGCTGATTAAGGTTTATTTCATTACTGCATAACTTCATCGGTTTTTTTTTGCCATTATTGTCGCTCTCACGTGTGTTCAAATTTTTTCATGAGTAAATCAAACGGATATACTAGTTCTAACGTTCAGTGCCTTAGCATGTAATTTTGGAAAGACTACTAGACGTATTTTGTTACGCTGCTAAAATCTGTTCAAAGTGGAAAGTGATTATAAAATATACAGGATTGTTCTTGTTAGATTAATGTTCTGCAGAATTTTTGCTCTGCTTCAAAACCAATTAGATCTTTTCTACTACAACAACACTGAACATCAGTTGGTTGACAGTATTCAAAATTATGAACCGAAATGGAATAAATGCGAAAATATTTCGTGAAAGTATTATTAAGGCCAATTTTTCGAACACATGGTGTATACTTAAATTTAGGTGAATTAAGTAATGAACGCTATATAGCTGTGTGTGCATTAGTTAATTGAATATAAATGTTCTATGAGGAGGTACTGGAAAAATTGTAATTTTTTTCACCAATTTCAATTCAATTCACAATTTCTTTCGAATTTCGACACGTTATGACGACATATTCATACATTAAATGCGTCGTAAATTTTGTGGTTATATTAAGTTCCCTTGGTTTTGGCTCCGAAAGGTAGAGTAAAGGTAGAGTAAAGGTAAAGTAAGCAGCTCTTTGTAACACCTGTAGTCAAAAACGATAATTATCATGCGTTGGATAATTTGCACAATTTTCGGTTTGACTTGATTTACGAAATATTTCAATACTGGGATTCTTTTCTGAAAGAAAAATCCAAACAAATATTTATTAAAAATAAATTTGTTAAACCCAAAATAAATAAAACCAAGCGAATGTGAAAATTGTGTACAATGGTTATTGTGAGAAATCCTAATAATTTGATTCAAGACTAATTTACAGTGGAACACTTTTGAATCGTTATCTGATACTGTGTTCACTGGTCTACAAGCACAAATCATCTGTTGCTGTTATTGCAATTTTTTATATTCAATTAAAAAACGGGAACTAGCAGCCAAAATTTATATTGTGTTAGTGTCTGTTGATTTTCATTTATACCTAATTAATATCTACACTTCATTGAGGAAAAAGAAATATTTGAATGCATGACCCATCTTCCGAAAGTTATGCTCAAGCAACAAACAAGAGTTCATGGCATAACTTTACCAGAGTTGAACTTAAAATTTTCTGTTTCAAATCACATATGCAAATTGGTGATAGGCAAGAATTGCTAACGAAGTCATTGGATGTAGTCAGAAGAATCAAATCAAATTCAGAATCAAATCAGAAAATTTTTTTGGGTAAATTTGGACGCCGTATAGGGCGTTCAATCTTATTTTGTGTTTGAATCAATAAATCGAAGTATGCGACGTTATGCATGCGTCTTAAATAATGTAACTAAATTTGAAATATTTAGAAAATGCATAAAACTTTCAAGGATATCTTCAGGGAAGGTTTACGTATACATTGTGACAGCAATTATGACGTCAAACACATTCTAAGGAATGTTTTTCTAGCAAGCTTAAATTAATCTGCCTTAAAAAAATATACCGCTTTAGAATGAATTTTGTATATTTTTAATCTTTCCTAAAAAATTTAATTTAGTTCTTTGTATCATCTTTCTTAGAAATATTCCATCCAATGATAACTTGTTTATGATCCCGACGACTGACAACTTCAATGATTCAGTTAAGCACGTAAACCGATACATTTGATAGTTTTAAGGAATTTTGTACTCTCTTTGGCTTACAAAATTCCGTTGGGTAAAGTTTATAAAAGTTCAATGCCTTCATCTTCTCAGTAAACACACAAACAAACTGGCAACTTTATCTATTTGCCACTTGTGTGGCAAGAGCCTAAGTTCAAGAATCGGAGAAGTCCTTCAAATGCTGACAGTAGATTTATTAAATCGGCTTGCATTTCTTTATCCAAAAGCAATTTTATTAACAGATGTTTATTTGTTTTTGAACAAAATTATATTTGTATTCTGCAATCTGTTTATTTACAATTATCGACTTACTCCGTATTCTTCGATTATTATTAGTCAAATCTTGCATTTCTCATTAATTTTTTTGCTATGTTTTATTATTTAATTGAGCTAAGTTAATTGCAAACAATATTAAGTGCGAACGAAATAATATTGTTAAGTGCTTCAATGTGCTGCACTATTTTAAAAAAAAAAAAAAAACAAGAATTTTTTTTCTTCAGTTTTTGCTGTGTGTTCGCTTAATGAATTTATTTATAAAAAGTGAAAGATTTTATATGGCAAATGGAATGTGTATGAGGCGAGAAACAGAACAAAAAACAGCAGCAATTAAAGAATTTTGTTGAGGAATTTTCATATTTAACTACTTTTTTACTTTAATATTCTTTATAGGTTTAGAAATCATTGTGTGTGTGTGTGTGTGTGTGTGTGTGTGGTTGGTGCTAAATGTTAAGCATACTAAATACAATTCATTTTCCATTTGCACATACAGAATGCAGTTAATATTAAATTAGAGCGAATAATGTTTTTCCTGTAATTTAGTGGGCATATTGCGCGAGATTTATTAATCTTGTCAGATATTAGTTTCTTATAGTTTTGTATCGATTTAAAGTATAAATATCAAGCAAGCCAAATATTTCAATTGATTAAGTAGTCGCTAAATTAAAATAGTGAAGATTTTTCTCTACCCATGACTGAATGATACAGCTGCTTGCCTTTATCAAACCATTAGCCTTAATAGGGCCATGAAAATCTTTAATATGAAGCTGAAATGATTTTATGTTATATCATTAGGATTAATATTGTTAAAACTGAGTGACTTACTTTTCCTGTAAATTAATTGTTGGAATAAAATATAAAAAACCGTCAAGGGATTTTCATAAAAGTTAATTCAATGCTATATTAATTTATAATACAGTTGGAAACACTTGAACGGGTATTGTGAGAGTGCACATAATTTTTTCAATAATAGAGAATTACTGGAAAATGTCTACCTAAAATTCTTAAGTTTTCTCAATGAATTCCAAATGTGCTCGCCGAGAATGTGCGTAGACTTAAAAAAGGTGAAGTTCCTTTTGGTTTTTCTTGCCAGCACTTAGGACATTATACTTCATCAAAAAATTCAATGTTGTTCTTCAGCAATACTGTTAAACTTTATTTAAAAATTTTTCATTTAATTTCGCACATTTTTTTAGTTTGCAAAAATTTTAATTGCGAAATTTTTTTAAATAATATTGCGATGCATGTTTTTAAAATGTAAGTGAAATAAGAGCAAGCCACTTTCTATTGCAAACTACTTCTTCTTTTACTTATTTAAAATTTACATTTTTTATGCGATAATCATGAAGTAATGCCGTTATATTTTTTTATTGACATTTGCAAAATTGTATGCGAGGATTTGCACTGATGTCTAATACGCATACCAATTCAGCGATCAGCTTACAGAATAACAATATCAAACAACACTTGCGACCGTAACAAATCAGTAGTCAATTTACGAAATACTATAAAATTTTAAGAAAACGAATAAAAAACAAGGAAAAAGGGTACGGTCGGCTTAGGCCGACAGTATAATACACGTCGCTTGATTATTCAATAAAAATAACAAAGCATTTTAAATTACTTTAGATTAATATCAGAAATTATGGAAAATTTTTGTAACTCCCTTTTAATGGACCACATAGGTGTCTGATTTTAATAAATCAATGGTACGTACATTAATTATGTATAAGTTCGCTTAATACTGGACTATGGATACATTTTAATTTAACGATGTATGATTAACCAGTAAAGCCTCAAGTGGCACCACATAGTTGTACTGGAAGTACCTCTAATTTTATTCGAATCAAATCCATAATTAGTTCGCACATTGACTATATTCATTTTCACTAAATACTGGAATATCGTAGAATCAAAATGATAATTTTGCACAATTCAGCATTAAAGCCTCATCAAAACACATAGGTACAGTCGAGGTACCTCTGATTTTAATGCAATCAAAGAGAAGTATGGTATACATTTGGATTTTATTATTTTCATACAACACTGAAATTTCGTATAATTAAAAACGTAACTGTGCATAGTTCCGCATTAATGCCTACACACAGACCACATAGGTGTACTGCAAGTTCCTCTAATTTTCAAGTAATAAATCCTATATTTGTATTTACCGCAATTTCGTTGAATTTTAATGACAGATGATGTGTAATTCCGCCTTTAAGCCCTCATTGGGACAACATATCATGCATTTTTATAGTACACGCATTAATTATAGTTAAAGTCACTGTTTAATGTAATTTCGTTAAATTGAAATTGTAAATGTGGAAAATTCAGCATAAAACTATTTTTGGTATTTTGATAATGTCCTGGAAGTTCCTCGATTTTTTTTAAATCATGCTCATTTTTGGAACACAGTTACATGCCTTAATTTCATGTTTAATTTTGAATTTCATTCAATTCCGACGAGTGCCGAAGGCTTACGCCCGTAACTAATTAAATGAAAAAATAAATATATGTATAAATTTGAGTACTGGAGATACCCGAAATATGATTCTGATCTTAGCCAAATTAAAAAGACGATCTAATTTTCTTTCAGAGAATATGTGAATCAATTTCTGTTGGTCAAAAAAAATTAAGAGAAAGAAATCTCATTACACTAGTTGTAAACAGACTTTCTTTCAATATGAACCGAACTTTAAGGAATATTCAAAAAATTAAATTTTTTTTTTAATTAAAACTTAATATTTCACATAAATGCTTCTACAAATCGTAACGCAAACAATTTTAATTTTGCTTATTCGAAATGCGAATCAATAACATACTATTCCGCACAGTATATACCTTGAAAGTGGGAAAATAAATTTTTTTTTTGCAGATAAAACCAGATGAAACTTCATAATCGAATTAACAAATATAACCAATGATAAAATGAAAATAACAAATTCTTCCATTACGACTATGATTAGAAATTAGAGTTTTATGGATGAAAAACAAAATTTTTGTTTGTTGTGTTTTCAGAATTAAAGCTGAAACATTTGGCTATGTTACATTTTTTTTTTTTTAACTGTCGCATCAATTTCTAAAATGACGTCCTTTAAACTGCTGGCCATCCCCGGCTGCAAAATTCGGCTGTACTTGTTTTTTATTGATGCGTGTTAAGTTTTATTGTTTTTATGTGAAAAAAAAGGCCTAAAGGTTACATATTTTATGACCCGAAACCGAAAAGGCTGCTTCGCTTGGTCTTAATTCCTCTTATTTGTCTTTGCCCAGAGCAGCTAAAGTTAATCACCAAAATATGCCACACAAACATGCGACTGATTAAATTTTCTATAAATAATAGCTTGGCACATGAAAATGTTGATTTGGTTCAAATAATGTTGACAGTATTTTTGTTCGAAAATAATTATTTAATTAATGTTATATTATTGTTTTTCTGCCAATGTAGTACCCAGCACTCAATCGGTTGAGGGAGTTATGGGCTTGTGCAAAGTATGAAATGAAATCGTTTCCGCCAATGAGAGTTTTTAAGAGATATGCAAAAGATCCAAAAAATCCGTCTATCAGTTTGTAAATGAGCGTGATAACATCGTGACCTTTTAGACTGACAGACTAAATTTATAAAAAGTCAAGTGGGTGAAAGGGTAAAAACAGTTCAGAAGTCTGGATTCTTCATATGGTAAACATCTCTAAAATTCTGCCAAAAAATATTTTCTTAACACACAAATAACTTTTCGATTGAAGTATCCAAAAGTTGGGACAATCAATCTGTAAATTCATGTTTCTCCTGTTTTTCCATGATTCCTAACTTTACAAAATTCTTGCTTGAAACCAAGATTTTGTATATAGAAGTACGTGTTAAGAAGCATTCTGCGCAGCACAAAATAAGACGCAAATAAATTTAAAAATTATGGAAGTATTGCGACCGAGGTCCAGAAAATAATTTTTGCAAAGTTAAGTTTCTAGAATAAAAATTAAACCCTTGTTTAAATGGCAGCATAGGCATATAAAGACAGCGTAATGAGCAAAAAAGCATTTAAAAAACACAATGTAAAGATTTAAAATTAGAATGATAATAAACTNAGCATTTTTTTTTCAAATCAAAAGCATTTAAAAAACACAATGTAAAGATTNGGCAGCATAGGCATATAAAGACAGCGTAATGAGCAAAAAAGCATTTAAAAAACACAATGTAAAGATTTAAAATTAGAATGATAATAAACTACATAATAAAAAAGCCATTAAAGAATATTTAATAAACAAGAAAAGGAAAGAAAGGAAAAATTCTTAGATGAACATTTCTTCTAGATTATTATTATTTTTATTTAACATGGTTACAAAAATGCTGAAATACTTAATTTAGTTACTTGAAATAAAAAAACTAGCAATTGAACTGAACTAAGTATCATCAAGGTTAAAACGCCTATGAAAGGAACCAAATTTAAATTTATTTTAATTATTGTTGTGTTTTAGTTATTTCTTTGTTTTAAGGCGAAGATAAAATGCGTATCGGACACATCCAAATTCATAAACCGCTTTGCTTAAAATTTAGGCATATAATGGAAAAGTCAAAAAAGGGAAACATTACCAAATTTCAGTAACTTTCGACGAATAGCTTGGCTTTTATCTCCGTTTTACTGATATCATGACCTTAGATCCGTTCGAACTATCGAAATGTTTAAACCGATTTTATTGCAATTTGCAGTTTTTATTTAAATATCATGGAAGTTCTGCAATACCCGATTTTAGTAACTTACATTGAAGCTACAAGTGTTTATGCTGAATTCAATACAATCGCAAAATCATTCAAATACAGTGATAAATCTTAGTAACTTGTGTCTACTCTGAGTTTTATCGTAAACTTAGTAAGAAAAAGAGCAAAAGTTCGTTGAGAGTTGAAAAAATTTAACATAATTATTATAATGTAA
>JXPQ01032901.1:28801-43240 GCA_001014675.1 Ephydra gracilis
TTAACATAATTATTATAATGTAAAATAAAATTTAAAAAAACTATACAAATTTCAAATAGGTGCTGCAATAGGAATTCTCAGTAGCATGCATTGATGGATTAGCCTTGAATTTAGGCTAATATTTGAGAAAACTGGTGTAAATGTCCTATGGGAATACGTTATCGCATGGTATCTGCAGGTTTCGATCCATTACACTCAAATTAAATATTGGGTATTTAGGTGCAATTCTGCATAAATGTCCTATTCGAGCTATCCCAAGTTCTCATCGATCTGCACAAAAATTAATCAATATACCGAGTTCATCATCAGGTGGACAGGCGGATATTTTTCAATCATATCAATCTTAATTATATGCACATTTCTCCATTTCTTGAATAGTGTATAATGAAATTGTACACCGAGAAACTTTTCTAGAAATACGTCTAATGGCTCTGCGACTTTATATAATTTCACGTATTCATTATGTCAGTTAATTGCATTTATTAATTTAATGAATTCATACTCAACAGTTAAGGAGTCTTACGTATGTTTCACTGAACGGATATTGTTGTTTCCGCAATATTTAAAATGTTGTGCAGCGCCAGACGCTGAATTGCATTTCAACATTTGTTGTCCTTCATATTGCAGCCGACGCACAGCTCGTATTCGTTGCAGTGCAGAGCTGTCATGTGTTTGTGTGCACATAGGGCGAATGGCAGCAGTCACATAAGCTAGATAGCATTTGTCTACATCTCTGGTTTTTTTTTTTTTTTTGAATATTTATCTTGAATGATTTTTTAAAAGTTATTTTTAGGTTGAATTTGTTTGGATTGCTTTATAAACAAATTCATGTTGTATATTTATAATTATCTATTTTGGAGAAAAACTATTCTGAAATTCAATGAATAAAAACTAGCACATTTTGCAGTTCGTGTTTTGAAAGAACACAAATGTTGTGCGTGATAGAAAACTAAACACACGAACTAGTGTAAATCATCTGCACAAACAGACCAGCAATAATTAATTTTATTTACAATTTAAAATGATTAAATATAAACACACGCATTTTTCAAATGTTTTAAATAAAGAATAAAAAAAAAAAAGGCGGGCTCTCGATTAGAACGAGCCAAAAGAAAATTTTTGGCAGCTAGTAAAAACGATTCGAATTATAAAGCAATTCCATTTTTGTTGCTAAGCAACACAACATCACAAATGTAAGTTGAACATATGCTTAGGAATAATTATTTGTTGCCTTCTGTCAAAATTACTACGCTAAGTGGGTCAAACCGCAATAGAGTGGTGATGGCTGAAGTGGCTGTAAACTCACAATGAATTGGCAAACTAAGATACTATCATTTTCAAGTTGGCAAGTTTGACCTCAAATAGCGCACATACATGCTCCATTATCTTAAGCACAATTTTCGCGAACCATTCAAGTTTGCATGTTCATTAACATCGTCTGTAAATTGCGTAGAAATTTTCCTTCCATTATTAAGTATTTTGACTTCAGATGTCACTGATGCTTTGCTTAGCAAAATACACGGAAATCACGATTTATTTCGCTTCATTGCACACCTCCTGCGATAGGAAATCTTGCATTGTGCGATATCTTCCTAAGTGGGGATTGTGTTCTCAAAAATTCAATACTCGCTTCACTATTAAATTTCCTCGTCACAAATGACAAATTTCTATTCCATGTCCGAACTGCAAGGTCCGTTGGCATAGTTCAATCGATTCGTTTTGTTGAATTTGGATTTATTCTTTTATTCCCAACTATTAAAATAGAACAAACTGAAGTAATTCAATTTTCTCATTCACTAGTCAAATTACATATATGCACTTTATTAAACTATGTAAAAAGAAAACTTTGGCATTTAACTTACTTAACAAGTATTCCAATGTTCATTTAAATTCAAAATGAATTGAACGAGTTGATTAAAAAATGGGTTTCCTTTTCAACCGAAGCAGTTAATATCACATGGGCAAACCTCCAACATGCGAATAAATTTTTTTTTTGGCGAAAAATAATATGAAAAAATTCAGACGAATCAGTTATGAGCTGCTGCTTCCATTTAACGCACGATTGCATTAAAAATCGACAAAACTATTTAATTAAATATACAAGCAAAATAAAAATTAAAGAATTGGAAAAATAAACGAAATAATAAATAAGTGCAAGTTGATTTCGTTCTGCGAAATACTATACGAACGAGAACGAAAAACGTTGAAAACAAATACATGCAGGCGCTTTGCTTTACAACGCAATGTATGACACTGCATCCGATGCGAAAGCAGAGACCGCTTTCCATTAAACTGAACATTAAAAATTAATGCTCCCACCGACAAGCGTGAATATTGGCAGAAAACTATTAAATGATACTGAAACTTTGACTGGTACATAATTTTGAAGATTCGTGCCATGTCTCTGATCCCGATGTCAGAAGATGGAACACACAGAAGGTGAAACAAACAGTTTCCAATGAAACTCAATTAAAATTTCATGAAATTTGGAAAATTGCTTGAAATTGTCAAAATAATGGGTTAAAACCATTTTCATGTGATTGGCGTTAGCATAATAATGAACAAGTTATTTGCATGCGGGCAACCCCAAAGACAAATATACGTTTTAACCAAGTCTATGAAATACATCGATTCGATCGTTTTGGCCGTCAAGTTGAGCACAATTAAAATGAAGATTATCCCCTCTGGTCTGTACAACTTTTTATGGTTTTCTTATTTTTGGAAACAGATATCGGATTAAAATCATAAAAAAACCTTAAGACTTATTACCGTAGCCTGACAGGACGCAAAGTTATAAGTTAATTCACAGTTTTTACGAAACTTTGGCTTATCAGCTAAGGCAAATATTCAGTTAATCAGTTTAGAATTCCCACTCTAGCTGGTCGTAGAAAATTGTGCAGTATTAACTAGGTGCAGCAAATTCTATAATAATTTTATCTGAATTTTGATTATATAAAAATGCGCAGATTCAAGAAATCAAAATATGTCCAAAATATTAAAAAAAAAAATCAATTTTTAAGGTTTTTCGTCTAATGGCTATTTTTGATTTATGTTTGTTTTTATATATTTGAGGAGATGCTCTGGATATAAATTACACAACTGTAGTTGTTACCTCACCTCAAAATTTTTATCTTTGTAGCAAACTATAGCACATATTGTAAATACAACTAAAAATATTTGAAATGATTTTATTCCCCTGAATTCAAATTAAATGGGATTTTTATGTTTCGCAGTCCAAATTTCTGTAGAGTTCTTTGAAAAACACAGAACAACTAATAAAAACGCAATTTCATATGCCATCGTGGGGAAAAACAAAAATTTTATTACTTTTGGATTAATGAGTCCCCAATTTCTGAAGAGTTAAATCGATCAGGTAATTTTTATGTGTTTCTACAAAATTAAAGCAACTTATGTCAAATAGCGTGGCCATAAAAGCGTTTTTTCGTTTGGTAATTGAGTAATGTGTGCAAATATAAATTTTCAAATATGCATACGGAATTTTCGTGAACTAGAAATTCTTTGAAGGAACTCAGGCCAGTTAGAAAAAGAAGCAAACAAAGTTAAAACTAATATTAAATATTGAATTGAAGCCTTTGCGGCTTGCGAAAAGATTCAACGAAGAAAACTTCTTGAAAAAATTTTAAATACGTTCGCTGCTGATTTAAAATTAATTTCACATTATTCTGATGTACCATCAAGGTTATAAAACCCAACGAAGTCAAATGTGCAAAATTTTCGACTTGTAAAATACAAGATGAACTTCAATTAACTAGCAAAAGTGCTACAAACTTCGGAATCGTATCATTTACCTTGGCGGCTGAAGCGTTTCAATTCCATTCTTGATCACGCATATTTTTAGGGGATCAATGCTAATCAGCTCAAAAATTAAGAAATTTAACATTGGCTTGGTTTTCATAAATTCAATTGCCTTTAATTTACTCAAAAGAAAAATTCTTTAAATCAATTATATTCCCTCGAAAGTCTTAAAAAATTCTTGAAGTTTTAAGCATAAGTTGTAAACCCCCATTCTCTATCTATCATAGTCAATATTACATCTATCCGGTGAGAATTTAAAGGAATGGCTTAGTTTTTTTATTATGTTAATTATTAAACAATTTTTTATCATCACTGAATATTCATATTAACGGCATGAATGTTCGGGCTCTTTGCTTTGTGACTTTTTGTGGATCATTAAGGTCAATCAACTCTTTTATTTACAGTATGAGTCGAAGTTAAAATTATTTTGAAAATGATTGCTATTTTGGCCCTAACAAGATTAAAAAAAAAGGAACCTGGTTTATTAAGTGCTGGCCAGTATATATTCCCATAGCCTACGCAATGTCAATTTTGTGTTTTTATGTTTAAGGCTTGACGCCAATGCAATCAAGTGCGAAGTCAAACTACTTTAGGCCTCATGGCAACAATCACACAACGCCGCGCTGGCTAATTCGATGCATCTTCGAGCGATAAAAAAAAAACGTAATTTTATATCACGTTGGTTGGCAACGCAACTAATTGCTACGCTCTGCTTAAGAATTGCATAAATACCTTCTTTGAAAACTGCTTGTTGGTCATTAATGTGCTGAAATTTTTTTCAATATTTCCTACATATTATTCAAGCCAGCGAATATTGTTTAATATCCTCAACGAAACGGTTAACCTCCGCCACCAAATGTTCATCTCATTTCATCGTGCACGTTGATATTCAAGCAAATGAAAAGAAAAAAACAGAAACTAATAAATTGAAAGAGCAAAAAAGAGGAAGGGCGAAAGAACAGTTTAAAAAATGCCTTCAATCAACAATTTAACGCACATCAACGAAACCAACAAACAGACAACAGCAGGCATTTAACAACACTGCCGGTTTGCCTACGTGTTTTCGTACTCTTAGCGCGCCTTTCTTTATTATTTTTGGAATTCGTTTTTGTTTATTACATACTGCGTTCGTAGCTGCTGTTTGGCGAGTTTGTTGTGGTTGTTTAATTTCTTTAAAATATTTTTAACATTTCCTTTTGGGGCTACCTTCTATACAAAATTTTTGTCGTTCCATTGTTTCTAGCAACAAATCGCATATTTCATACTTTGACTTTATGTTTTTGATGGCTTTCAACTTTAACTTCATTGCGCTCTTTTGTATTGGTGTGCTTGCTGACTTTTCGACTTTCTGAACACCACGTTTTTATAAATAACATCACACAATGTTGCATCCTCATGCCGTCTGCACGGCAACAGCCGATACCAGCATCATTATCATCTCCAACGAATTTAATTATTAGCGTTGGCAGACATCGTTGCAATGCAAACGCAACCCGGGCAATCCGTCGATAAATATTGAATTTTGAATTTGACCCTTCGCATTTCAATAAGTGTGTATTTTCAAATTTGCTTTTTGCTGTTTCCCCAGTTTTGCAGTACGACGTTATTGTTTTTTTAACCTTATTTCCCTGAATGGAGCGAACAGCATTTCTCTACGCGCCATGCATGTGAGCGTCGTACACGAAGCTGTCGCATGGACACGCACAAGTATAACAATTAACCAAGTGTGCCAAGTTTGTTTAGTTGTGCCTTATTTTTCGACGGCTATGCGCTACGCCTAACATGCATAGAACTCAGCACTATTCATTGCGTTTCAAATATAATTTTTCCTTAGTGACATTGAAAATGCGGCGCTTCTACACTTGTCCATGTGTATGTACGTGAAACATCCAAAGAAAGTTTTGTATTGCTTGGCTTCCGCCGAATTTGTTTTGCCATAATACCATATAATATTTCCAATAACTTCGATGCAATTTTTTAAGGTTACTTTATATGTCGACATGTGCATGCATATTGCTTATTTGAGACGCTAATGAATAATATTGAATTTAGGGTGTTTTCGTATTTCTGTCACATACACCGGAAGACTGCAGGCAATCAGTAATTTGGCAAGTACTGCATACTTTAAAATTTTTTTCTATGGCATATTCAACATTAAATTTAAGTAAATAAATATTTATTAAAATATATTCTTCATATAAAGTAATAATGGCAGTTGATATGAGTGCGTCGGCGGTAGTGGAGGTTCTGTATCGCGCTTCCAAAAACCATAAAGCCAAATATTTACAACAGCGTGGAAAAGCTCTTCGCATAATTAAAAATATATACTGAAAAGGAATAATTGTATTTCTGTTATGATTTAATGAGTAAAATTTGTCCACACATAGTGTCAATGTTTTTTGCTCACAATAATGCCTACTAATAATTTGGTAGCATTTTCCGAAGTTGGCGTATTGGACTAAGAGAGCAATCCAGTTCAAAACGACAAAAATAATTGGAAAAAATAAATATTTTAGTAATTGTTTTATTATAAACTGGCATCGACTTCTTAATTATTTATTTAATTTTCTGTAGCCAGTAAACTTTTTTATCCATGAATGCATCGTTTTCAACGTGAGAAAAATTTTAAAAATTAAGATAAAAACATACATTTTTGAAAACCATTCCGAAAACATTGAATTTGAATTTGAGGTCTTCTGTCTGCAAAGTCTAGAGAATAGCAACGATGGACTTCCAGTTCTCATTGGGAAATCCGCGAAAGTCGACGTATGCATAAATGATTATGACTTCAATACCGAGTTGGGCTGCGATCGCATATATCCATATGCAGCAAGGTAGTGCAGTGTGCACGACAAATCAAGTGATAATCCTCGTAGACTGATATATTTTGCGACAGCGTAAAACATGATAATTCTCAATTCTAGCAACTCAATAAACATGGTAGTCTCCAGATTAAAATAAACGCAAACCAACCGTTGAATTTTTGTTGGATGAAAATATTGTATCACGCACTTTGTACCTTTGGCGGTGCCAACACATCTTTATTGCTGCTATGGTGGAAATGCGCCTTTGCGTGAAGAAGATCTCCACCTAATATCACATTAGACTACTCAAGTGCTTTCCCGCTGCTGTAATGAAATCGTCGGTCAACCTCGTGCAGCAGCTGATGTCAACGCACGGTGGCGATAATTCGCTGACACTCTACAAAGAACGGTTGAGGATAAGATTGGTGTTGTGGCGAATAAAATCTCGTGGTATAATGAATAATGTCAGCAAACACAAACTTAAATAAATCTCGCATACGAGACCACGTTGAGGATGTAGCTTCATTCTGCAATGCCTGATATAGAAGAGCTGCCTCCTTTAATTTAAACGTCAAGTCATATCATCTACTGCGAAGTCATATGGAAGCTTGCTTTTCGGTGGAAGAGTCCAATCTTATAACACGATTCTGTCCATTCACGAGCGCGTGCATGTTTTATGCAAGACCAAATTTCTTTAATGATTGAAATTAACTTAAAACATTGATTATTTCATCATACCAACTTCACTTTCTTTTCTGACCAGATTTCATCAATCAACTGAAAAGTATAGGAAAATCAATGTTTTTGCGCCACACAGACGATAGTCATTTCGCATTAGGGACCAAAGCGGACACTGAACACCAGCCATAGATATCTTAATACGAAGTATAACCGTTTCATAAAATACCGTACTATATGAGAAATTAATTAAATAGTTTTCATTGCGAACCGATAAATAATAATTAATCTGCTAATATTAAGTAATTATCAAACAGATAACAAAATAAAAATAAAAAATAAAAATGTAATGAACAGGACTACAATTGAGATTGAGAATGTCATTATTTTGTTTTAAGTGAAGTATGTCCATTAGTAATACTTATCAGCTAAAGAATCCGAATATTTGGATTTAGACGATATGGGTCTAAGAGAGATAAGCATGGAGAAATGCAATTGGGCGATGCCAGCGTGTTCGTCAATTCCAATGTCGTTTTGAATGTTCACCCAACTATTTGTTTTCTCTTTTTCCACGTGCTTTATGATACGCATTCGGTATTTGTCCTTTAAAAGTTAGAAGCACCTTTTAATCATCTTTCCATATATGGATCCAATCGATTCAATGTTTCAAATAACGCCAGAATCAATACAAAACAAACATAATATTTTTAGAGTGGACTTAATTTGCGTCAAATTGATTGATTGGTTATCCGAAAGAGTGAATTTGGGTACAACAAGAATTTGCCGTCTCGAATTTCTAATACATTATTTTGCTCGATTCTGTTATTATTTTAAAGTGAAATTTGTTCAATTAAAAGACATTAGCTCAATTAATTAAGAAATAAGATCAGAATACCTGCAAGAGTTAGGTATGAAAACGATGAATGACGAAGGGCTAGTATGTAATCGGTTGTTCCTGAATATCACACCTATTTTGTTGCTCTTGTTATTTGATTTTCTTCAAGGCATTATCTATTGAAAAATAAATGGTGAACTCGAAGCAAGATCACTTGAACTAATGAGTCAGCTGTATGTTGTCCAGTGTGGGAAGTAAATGAAACATTCTGCTGACCGCCAACCAATGATTTTCTACTTTTGTGATTTAAATATAAATATTTCAATTTGAAAGTACTTGGATTCCCATGCACATATACAAATTCACAAAATCAATCGTGTACACCAAAAAAAAAATAACAAAAACAAAAGAAACAAAATAAAAATGAAAATCATGCCGAGGGCATTAAACTCTTTAACTTAACAGTACTAAAGACACAAACTGAATAAACAAGAAAGTAGCAACAAAACAACAGAGAAAACTAAGCAGCGCGGAAGCGCTTACCCACATTATTGTTGACTACCTCTTTCAGATTTCATTGCGTTTGTTTATTTTGTGCTATTTCAACGCTCCCGAAGTGAATTTTGAAATGTTTTAAAATTTTATTCTTGATTTCAACGGTAGACAAATTTAATGGATGTTACAAATGTATTAATTTTCGTGCCGTTCTGCACTGCGAACGCGATGATTTATTACATGCGGTTTAAGAGTTATTAATATTTATTGCAGCAACATTGTTTTGCCCAAAAAAACACGAGCAATAATTTTGAAACAAATAACATATGAAACGGTAACAGAAAAATAGCAACAAAAATACGCAACAAAAATGTATACAAGGCGACGCAATGAATGCCAGTTTTAACCGTCACTTTCAGCTTCAGTGCGCAAGCAATAGCAGCACTGCCGCTGCTATGGCTGCAACCCAAGAAGTGTTCCCAAAAATTCTACTCCTTCATACAACCATGCTTCTGCTTATTTGTTTTGTAATTTCTTTATCTGTTGTGTGCTGGTGTATTCCATTGTCGAAACCTTAAAAAATGGGCTTGAATTCTAAACATTGTACCAACATGCGTTTTGACCAATTTTATTGTTGCTGCTAATGTAGCACTCCCTGCTACAGTGCCTGACACTGTGACATGGCTATCTTTGTATGCAATACACTTTCCAGTTGTGTAATGTGTACATGTGTATGTGTGTGCGAGAGTGTGTGTGCCTGACAAAAGACCAGTGACATAAATTAGTGGCCGGCAGTGCAGAAGAGCTGTGTTTTTTGTTCTGTGTGCGCGGAGTGATCTCTCGCTTTGGTTCATTGTAAATTATTTATTTTAGTGTTTTGTTTTTTATGCTTTTGTAATAATTTGTTTCCATTATTGTTGTAGTTTCCATTTCCATTTTCATTTGTATTTTCTTTTCGCTTTTCTCTTTTCATAATTTTTCATTTTTGTTTTTTTTTGCTATTTGTTTCAATTCAGTAACAGTCGTTTTTTGAACTTGTTATTTTAGTGTCAGCGAACAACTTGTTCTATTAAAATTACAAAAATGTTTATGTGTGTATTTGCTGCCAGCAACAACATGCATGCACACGTATTGTGAAATTTGTTGTCAAAGTTTACTCGTCTTTTGTTTTGATTACCATCTTTACTTATACGACTTTCATCTAGCGTATTCTTTGTTTTGTTTTCAACATTCTGAATTGTATAATCCTATGTTTATTATATTTTTAATAAATTTAATTTGATTACTTCTTAGGCATTTTCTTTATCGCGTCTGGAGAAACATTTGTAGTACCAAAATAACATTTTATAGGTTTACTTCGTAATTCCTTCTCTCATTTAATCTTAATTTTTTGTTTCGTTCTTATATCCATTCCCTGTTATTGGTGTATTCTTTCATTTATGTTTTCGTTACTCGCGCACTGAAATTAATGACGTGCGCCTTCAAAAAATGCAGTACAGTTGTCTTTCGCACAAAATATCTAAGCGGACGTTGAAAGCAGCAAGTGACAAGCTTTAAGTTTGTAATATTTAAATTGAATGAACTGGAACGATTCCGTTTATTGTGTGCTGTAAGGCACAAACCTGTGCATAAATGCTAACGACTGCAGTGAAATTGATAAGATTTTGTTAAAAATTCAATTGAGCCATAATTTCGTGCAATCAGACTTTTCCTCAACCCGGGAGAATCTTTTATAGAACAATTGCTGCTTGATACAAATAAATTTTTTCCCTGAAAGTCTTAATAAATCCAAGAAAAGACAAATATTTGCACCACTTCCGATCTTAATAAATCCAACACATGATAAATATCTGAACCAATTCTGATTTGTGTTGCTCTAAGGAAATTCTTCACACATAACAGCACAAAACTCCAAGTTGTTAACAAGATATATGAAAAATCAAAAGAATCTTTTTAATTTTGCTCTAACGTCTGCTTTCTTCCCTTTGCTTTTTCAAAAGCTTGCAAAAGATTCACAAAATGCCGACGAAATTGCGAAACCAACTGAATTATAAAAATAATTCAGTCAATGAATTTATCTGAACCTTTTTATGACAATGTATATGTGACAACGAACCAAATTGAAGAAAATCAGTTTAAGGGCTACTTTTTTACCCGAGTACCATTATTTATTTATATTTTTTTGTGCCTAAATGATAGATAATTTTAGTATAATTACAATAGTCCAACTTATTCGTAATGAGAAGATTTAAAAAAATTAGGTATGGGTACAAATTCCTTGAAAAATGTCCCAATTAAAATGGTGCCTGTCTAATTCAAAATTTCAATAGTTAATGATGAAAACCTCAAATCCTCAAATCCGTAAAATCAGTTTTAGCAAGACTCCAACAGATTTCTGAAAATAGCTGTAAATTAAGTAGTTTTACTGATTTGACTTAGCCTTAAATTAAATTATTGTTGGTTCCATTAAAAGAAATTACTTTAATGCGCTTCCAATCAAATGAACGTAAAAAATTTTTGATTGGTACCCGAAGTTGACAAATATTTGTGAAGTGCCTACTGTTGGAGAACTTTAATATTGAAAGAGGTATTTAAATTTTTACAACTTGAGCTGAACTCAGTTCAAAAAGTTAAAAAAATTTAAATTTCTGCATTCTTTGTTTTTTCAATTAAGGTCAGTGAGTCAGAACCATACTTTATTTCTTACTGCAATAACTACAACTTTAATGATTAATCGAGTTTTCGTCTTCAATAAAAGGACAAACGGACATTATTTTCATATAATTTATTTTTTAAATATGAGTGTAACGGAATAATATGTGCGAATCTTGCAAATGTAGAATTCCATTTCTCTATGAAATCAATTTTAAATACCAATACCAATTGTAAAAATGCAATTCAGTTGATCTCACGTAAACTGTTTGAATTTCTTTGCAGATTGCTTCAGAGGATTCTCCAAAAAACCACGCAGAATTTTGGAGGCAACAAATACACCGACAAAATATATTATTATGCAATATTCAAATTAAAAATAATTAAAATAAATAGGCAAATTTGTTGTTTTCATGTGGTGAACAACAAATTTGCTTTTTTAATTTGAATACAAAATCCGAGGAGAGCAATCTCAATAGTAATTTGTTCAATACGGAGTTCTCAATAAAAGCATCACCACGGAGTCGCTGGAGTATTTTAGTACAGACCACAACATGGATATACTACCAAGTGGGAATATATTTAACGAATTGGAGCGTATATGTACCACCGGGTACTTCTCTTCACAACCATCTATAGAGGATCAATGGCAACAGGTAATTGCGTGTTTCAAAAGATCAAATATTATCGAAGACATAATAATTATAATAATTTTTGTTTTTGGCATTCTCTATGTATCGTTGGTACAAAAATTTACTGACACGCAACCCAGCATGGCAACACTTGCATAAATTTCGCCATATCATGAGTTTTTATTAAACAGAATAAATCACAATCACAAATATAATATCATGGTTGCTAGTTATTTTTTCTCTTATGAAATTAATTCTTGTTGATTAATCGAGAAGTATCAATTAAAATAAAATTGCAATAGTGCACATTCATTGTAATGAAAATCATGAAACAGCGTCTTTACCTAAATAAAATAAATATTAAAAAACTTAAGAAAGCTGTGCCATTATGTGCAAAGAAGCTTGTCATGGTGAGAGAAAATAATGTGCTAATTTAATATTAATAGNGGTGAGAGAAAATAATGTGCTAATTTAATATTAATAGAGAAAACATGCAAATAAAGGCTAATTACGCATAACAGCTGTTCCAATCACACAGGATTGTACAAATATGTTCTAATTGTTTTGTTATTTTAATAGCTGGAATGGGCTCTGATGGTACAAGTTTGATATTGTTACTGATAATGTTTATTCTGAAAAACAAACATTGAATCGCTCTGCTTTTAAACCATACTAGCCAACGTTTTTTTTTTTTTTTGTTTCTTTTGAATATATATTTTGGTAATACAGTTGTGGTTTCTATCTGGAACAATCTTTTAAAATTTGTTAGCTTCTTTAGCACATCGCATTCCACTAAGTATGTGCATATTTGAAGTTTACATATATTCGTCCAATGCAAATTTAATTCAATTTACGTTTTACCTACTAACCGGATAAGATAAGATTTTTTTTGTAAAACAATTTATTTCCCAATTAAAAAAAAATTTGTTTTAATATCTGAGGTACTATTTGAAAAACTATTTAACACAATTATTAGTTCTACTATTTTTTTACTGTTTATTTCCCAAAAAAAATTTTAAAAATTTTCGGAATGTATGAAATTAGCATTTAGTCGATATCACATCCATGAAAAAACTTTCCTGCATAGTCAATAGGTTTTATTTCATTCTTATTATAGAAATGACTGTAAATCAGCCAAAACTATCCAATTTCAGATTGGAGTATTGTGCATTGTTGTGAAAGAACGAGGGTAAGTCTTGTTTCTCAGCGAATTAAACTAAAAAATTTTTTATTTTTTAATAATCAAATGCCTAAATTTATTCATAGTGTACTTAATCACACACATAATAAGTATGTAGTATTTGCTCACAACCATGCGTTTACTTACAAATAAAACCGATCAATCACTTCAATCTGGAATGAACTTTGAATTTGAGTATAAAATATTATGGGAGGTATATGATATGATTAATCAAATTAAATATTATTCGCATAAATTCGAGAATTGGATGGAAATCTTGAACCATTGCTGTGCTACCAAATTTTGGTAACATCCGATAAAACAAGATACCCTTGCACTTATTTAAGAGTGGATCTGTCCTACAGATCCAAATCTATTTAGCGATTTTTTTTTTCAAATTTAAGAATTTTATAGAAATATCAGACAAGTGCTGCGATAAAAAATTTCACTAACTTGGTCTTAGTCTGTATTATTTTCTCATTTCAGTTAAGTTGGGCACAGCGCCTTTAGTACTTACCCCAATTTATTGACCAATCATATTATACAAATGTCCCATAAGTGCTACAATACTGTTGCAATAAATTTGCTGCCATGTAGCCAGGCATTGCGCGTTATGTCACATATCTAGAACTTCCTTGAAATGGACAAATAGTGCTACAAACAGCAATCAATTCCATTCTAGTCATTTAGAGGAAATCAGATTTAAAATGTCTGAAAGATATTTCAAATTTGCTTTTTACACGATACATTTACCGAAAATCAAATTTGGTTACACTAGTCCAAAAACTAACCAAGATATTGTTTTAAGACAGCGATAATGTAATTCAGAAATGGGAAGGTGATATTTGGTTATGGAGTAGTGCACTTGTGGTAATGCGTGCTTGTAATAAGTTTGTTTCATAAAAAGTTTTAGAAATATTTTCCGAGCGACACGATTTCTCCAGAAATTCTCTTACTTTCTCTGCCGTAGGCGGCATACTTTATTGAGAATTTGCTTTCAATAGCCGGCTTTCATTCGGAACTCAAAAAAACGGGTTTGCTAGATTTCTGCCCTTGTTGTGTTTTTGGTTGTTGCGGACAATATGTTGAATTATACGGTGTTACATCTAATAACTTACCACGTTTCCGAGATCACCCTCATCGATTCAATTAGAAATTCTCGTTCGTCTATTGAAATGTATTTACTCATGTTTTTGCTAATATGATATGTAAGTTGCATACACTTTCCAACATAATTTTCCCTTGATATGTTTTTCAAAGTACATGCAAGGAGTATTCAATATTAATAGAATGGCAAGAAAATTATTTATATATCCTTTTTAGCGAGTGGTAGGTTGGCTCGCTAAG